>JAOTRR010000047.1:1678020-1690290 GCA_028570945.1 Gogo arcuatus | reverse complement strand
GTTCTACAGTGTAGAAAATAGTCACAATACAGAAAAACCTATGAATGAGTAGGGGGTGTCCAAACTTTTGACTGGTACTGTATATTACAAGTGTTTTATTTTGGGGGTACATGGCACAGTGGGTAGTATCACAGCTCCAGGATCCCAGGTTTGAGCCTGGCAACTGGCTCTGTGGGGTTTTGCATGTTCTTCCTATAACTTTGGGAAGTTGCTTTGAGGTCTAAGTAAATAACCACAGTGAAACTTATGTTTCTGTTTATTATTTAGTATTAGTAATAAACTAGTAACAAATTCACAAATGCTCACACAGCCATATCAGCCACAAAACAAATCAAACATGAACACAATATAAAGGATAAACTACAGTGTATATAAATCACCTTGAACACGTGCCACTGGTGTAACTGAAATCAGAACTAAAAAAGGAACAGAAGCAGAGAACATGACAAACTTAGAAATGTTTGATTAACAAAAGTAACACACAAAAGTCACTGTTCTGCTCATTAAAGTCTTTATTTTGCTTTATTTCATTAAATGACCAAATATGTAGCAGATATTATTATTATTATTATTATTATTATTATTATTATTATTATTATAGTGATAATCTTAGCACTGCGACATAAAACCAACAGACTGTTACATTAACATTCAGCACACAATAAGCTCATCACTCAGGACATTCAGACTGCAGATCAACAACTTTATACCCCACCACTCACTGTAATGAAGACACAAAGAGAACATTTACTCACAGAGCATCACAGGGAGTGGACTGAGCTCCATCCTGTCTCTCTAATGACTGACTGACTGACAGAGCAGTGGTGTGTGTTAAAGCCTTACCACTTGTGTTTTATTGCTGTCAAATCACACTACTAGGAAAAAACAGACAGAAATGAGTGTACAGAATGTGAAACCTTTAACTTCTCTTTTAGTACAGACAGGTACTGAACCTGCTCTTCCTTCCTCTTTATGGAAAACAAATTAAATCACTTGCTGTTTCTCTCTAACACCCACATACAAAATAGGACAAGTGACAGGAGAGGAGGTAAAAACACAGTGGACAGAGCTAAAAAAAAAAGCCAAAATTAGCAACAAAAAAAAGCCAAAAAAAGCCAAAAAAGCTAATTGACCCTCTCACTCCCCCATGGGGGTACACATAACGAATGCTCGATTACCCCCTTGGTTTTCTCCACATGCTGAGGAGAGAAGAAGAGGAAACAGTGGTTATGGTGGTGACCAGCAGTTGAAAAGTAAAACCAGAATGTCTTTCACACCCTCTAGTATTAACTACAGTACATGTTTAATCCTGACATTATCCACATTGTAATTGATTTTTTTTTAAAAACAACAACTCTAAAATATATTTGATCACCCTTTCAGCCTGCTCATGTATACTGAGAAGTGTGTACACACCTATATGCTGATGAAGCTAAAACAGTGAGCATCCACTTAACTTAAAAGAGAGATTCATTAATGTTTGTTTAATTAATGTCATATTTTCATTTACAAAGGTATTTTGTGTAATATCACTTTAGTAGCATATGTTTTAAATTAAATTATCTGTTTTCAGATGTACAATGTACATTTTATTATTTTACATAATTTAATGTTTCATAGTGAGCACTTCTGCACATCTAACAGTGTTTCTGTCAGATTTGCAGTGGTAGAGACGGATGTAAGTGCAGGAAGGTGTTTTATTTACAGGCGTGCTATATACAAAAATGTGAGGCAAGGTCAGAGTAACTCATAAAATGGAAACAGAGTCAAAAACATAAATGGAACGAAGTCATAAGCAGACTCCTAAAACCAGAGTACATAGAAAAAAAAAACAGGGATGACAATACTGACAACGGGGATAATACTTTGCCAAGTCTATGAGTAAACAGCATCCATTTATGAGCAAGCTGATTGTGCTCTAACAGGTGTTTTCAATACAAATTAGTCCTTGAAGTGTGCGCAACGCACTCTGTGCACGTGCACGAGTGCAAGCGCTCGAGCAGCTCCATGCTCGAGCACACACAGGTGTGACACAACCCCCCCCAAAGAGCTATAATCCTCCTTGGGCTGCCCCTGGGTTAAGGACCTGGCACAGGAAGACGTCTGCTTAGGGCTCTACTCTGGTTCTGGGTGGAAGGGACAGCGGAACCTTGGCTTAGGCGGAGGCTTGGGTTCTGGTCGGGCCTTAAACAGGGACAGAGACACAGGAGGAGACTTTGGTTCAGGCATAGAATTGGGCAGGGATGCGGGTGTCGGAGGCTCAGGCATAAACATGGGCTTAGACACGGACTTGGACTTGGGCTCCAGACTAGACATGGACATGGGATTGGACAGGGGCTCCGGACTGGACTTGGATAGGGACGTGGACATAGACATGGGCTCCAAACTAGACATGGGCTTGGACATGGGCTCTGGACTAGACATGGACATGGGCTCTGGACTAGACATGGACTCAGGCATGGACCTGGGCTTGAGCATGGGCATGGACCCTGGCGTCGGCAATGGCATGGATTTGATCATAGGCATGGACTCAGGCATCAGCATGGGCATGGACAGGCATGGACCTGGGCTTGGGCATGGACCCTGGTGTCAGCATGGGCATGGATTCAAGTGTGTACTCTGGCTTACACTCTGGGCTTGGCATGGACATGCCCTCAGGCATGGATCTGGGCTTGAGCATGGGTATGGACCCTGGTGTTGGCATGGGCATGGATTCAAGCATGTACTTTGGCTTAGACTCTGGACTTGGCATGGACTTGGCATGGACATGGACATAGGGCATGGACCATGGACCTGGTCTGGATGTAGACTTGGACATGGACTCTGACCTTGGCATGGATCTAGATCTTGGCATGGGCTCTGGCATTGACATGGGCATGGACATGGGCTTTGATCTTGGCATGGGCACCAGCATTAGCATGGGCATGGACTTGGACATGGCCTTGGATCTTGGCAAGGGCTTGGGCTGAGTGATGACGTCCTTGAAGCCAGGTGACGGAGTGAAGAGCTCGTCCTCATTGAAGCCAGGCAGAGGAGCGAAGAGCTCATCCTCAAAGCCAGGTGGCGGAGCAAAGAGCTCATCCTCGAAGAAGCCTGGAGTGGAGGCCGCCCTGTCGGCCTCTGGAGCGGGCAGTGGAGCGGAGGCCGCCCTGTCGGCCTCCTGGGTATCAGGCCCCCAAAAAATTTTTTTGGGGGGGTCCTCCTTCCTGGAAGCCCCGAACCAGGACTTGAGCTCCTTACCGAGCTGGTGAACCAATAAATCATGCAGCCAACCCGCCAGCCCTCCAGAGGTTTAGGCTCCACCAAGTCCTCGTAGAAGAAATGGCACTGCAATAGGAATCCATTTGCTGGCTGCTCCACCCCATCATATGGCGCCGGAATGTCCAGCCCTATCCCCTGGAGGAAGAACACAGATCCCAGCTTAAGCACCATGACATTAGCGCGGGACTGCGCGGCGTACCTGGTCCTCCCCACTACGTCCATTGTTAGGGTGAAGTATTCTGTCAGATTTGCAGCGGTGGAGACGGATGTAAGCGCAGGAAGGTGTCTTATTTACAGGTGTGCTATATACAAAAACGTGAGGCGCTCTGATTGTGATCTAACCGACAACAGGTGTTTCCAATACAAATTAGTCCTTGAAGTGCGCGCAATGCGCTCTATGCGTGTGCACGAGTGCAAGCGCTCGAGCAGCTCCATGCTCGAGTGCACATAGGCGGGACAGTTTCCGCAACCGGTATATGATAATCTCATAGTTCTACTCCCTCCTTTTTCTCTCCTCTGATTTTACAGTCCTATAATTCGACTTTAAGTGATTGCAGATACGACATTGTGCCTTTAGAGGGCACTCAGTCTTTTAAAACCATTTTGTGGGTAAAACAGCGTTGAAATGCACAACTGCTTGCAAAAATGTGTTTTTATATGCTATCATTGGGGTTGTTAGTAAGAATTTGGATTTTTTTTTTTACCCTTTGTCACTCTTAAATGAATCATATAATGTTGCATAAAATACCTACTTTTTCTGAACCAGTATTCAGAGCACTGTTTAAGAAATTTAAATGTCTTGGGCCACCAAAACACAGCACGCTCTGAAAGAAGGTGACTTTGATTTCTAAAAAAGAAGACTTTGTCTCCCGCCATGACTTCTTCAAAGTATCCTATTATATTGCATAAAACTCCTGATTTTCTTGTGCAAGTCAATGTTCAGAGTACTGTTTAAGGGAGTAAACCTTCACTGTTAACAGTGTTAGCAGTGAATTAACACAGAACATCACAGGGAGTGCACTGAGCTACATCCTATATCTAAAAAAAGTTGTTTAAAAAAAAGTTCAAACTGAAACTGGCACCACAGAAGCTGATTCTTAGTAAAACCACAAATGGGGAAGGTCAAAAAGGGACTTTTGCACTGCTCTCTTGGTGACAATGACATACAGTATGTTAATAATAGTGCGAGTATCTCATATGGTCATCAGTATTTAAAGAGGTGGATTTTGTCCTGTTTATGGTGTGAAATTGTATCAACTTCAGCTTCACCCAAACATATACTAAATTATCAGCATTACTGTTCTTCTATATTTTGAATATAATGTGATGTAACACAGAAACACACCTCCTCCTCCCTCAGCTCGACTAGAACAGAAGCCAAAATATCAGATTCAGTGTGATGATCACAATGACTGGATTTTTGTCTGTAAAATTTTTTTGACATGCCTTTGATTGAAATTGACCCCACAGTGACCCAGCAAGTAATATTGGATCATTTTCCATAAATTTCCAAGTATAATATTTTTGTCTCATTTGTTGAATTGGGCTCTCTTTATCTACTTTTAGGACTTGTGTGAAAATCTGATGATGTTTTAGATCATATGTATGCTGCTTTTCAAATAGTAGCTACATACAGCACAAGGCCTTACCATAATCCATCAGTGCAACTGCCATGGCTCTCCGTGTACTCATAATAGTGCTTAGAAAGATGCACAGATGCTTCCATAGCCACCTCATTGTTTAATTTGCCTCAATAGGAAGAGAATTTAGCTTGTTAATCTTAGTCTTTAGTTTATCTCAGCTTAATTGTAATAAGATGTTATAAGTTATAAGCAATTTGTGCAATTATTATGGTTTCTGGTTGCTGATGACTGCTGATAATTGTAGATAAAACTTGCTAATCAGAAAAAGTTTTTTTTTTAAAAACCTAAAAAATGGTTGTTTTTTTAAACAAATATTTTTACCATCTTTTACTGTACTGAAAAAAAAAAAAGTTCAGTTTTTGAAACCTTGATGTTAAAATTCTCCACAGGTTCTTGGGCCACCTTTATAGAGCTTTTGTGTATGATCGGATTTGATCTAGACTGGTTTTGATGCTGATGAGAAAATATTCTTGTAAGTACACAGACTGAAGTAGACCTGTGTCTAACATGTGATGTAATGTGACATGAGTGACTAGTTAAATGATGATTTTATTTAATGTATAGATTTGAAAATTCTACCAACTTTAAAACTGACAGATGCAAGAAAATATTAACGTACAAATTATAATAAAAAAATTCAGAGGATTTTTTTTTACTTAATAATTACCCAATAACTACATGGGTAAATGCATGATTAAATAAGTAACCAATTTGATAAGAAAAACCCATCATTTGTGTTATGAGCTACAAAACCATATAGATGCTTGATATTGATGTTAAAAGATAAAAAGGGGTGATAATTGTTTACACCTAAACTCACTGTGGTTAATTTTATTATTTGTTCCACATAAAGCACTCACTCTCTTATTTTCTATACTGCTTATCCATTGTGGGTCACAGAGAAGCTGGAGCCAATCCCAGCCAACTTCAGGCAAGAGGCAGGGTACATCCTGCCAATCCATCGCAGAGACAGACAACCATTCACCCTCACATACACACCTATAGGCAATTTACAGTAGCCAGGTAACCTGGCTGCATGTATTTTGGACGGTGGGGGAAAACAGGAGCACCTGGAGCAAACCCATGCAGACACAGGGAGAACATGCAAACTCTACACAGAAAGGCTCCCGGCAGCCATGAGGTTCAAACCCGGAACCTGCTTGGTGAGAGGTGACAGTGCTAACCACTGCACCACCCTCCCATAAAGCAGTGCTATTCTAACATTTTTTTAAAATGTGAACTTGGAGCCAAAGAATGCTTGTCAGCAATTGTGAAAAAATTGCAATGACTTAATTATAAATATATTCTACTAATAATCATGAAGTATATTTAACAAGATAAATATGGACAATGAATAGTCAGAGATAAACAAGTACCTTCATAAAAAAATCTGGATTTAAATACACATATAGAGATTACAGAGAGATCACAGAGACTGAAACACTATTCCAAAGTTTAGGGAATATGTAACACAAACATTTGCACCAACTGAGCTCCAAGAAGTCCTTGAGATTAACAGTTGGCCTGTTGGGATGGAGTATACTGCTTTTAAAAGAAGGTATGGTGAAGTGAAAAAAAATTCAGATTTAAATGTACTAAAAACAATTTTGTAGTCAATGTAGAATTTAAAATGCTGCCAAATTAGATTGAGTAAGAATGGAGTAATATGCTCACTTTGTTCTTTTCTGGTAAGGACTAGCTGAGGCTTTCTAAAAGAGACAACAGCACAGCCAGTTATATATGCAATAGTTTAGTCTAGAAGTTACTAGAGTCTTTATACAACAAGTTGACATGAGTAGTCCAAGAAAAGGTTCTGTTCATGCAAGCTTTTATGTATTTAATTTAGCCTTTCATTTTGCATAGCTGTGCAATTGAATCCAGCCAAACATTCCTTTTTAGTGCTGCTGTACTGAACAGATGTCCCATTCCACCCCAATGGACAAAATGGTCCCCAGCTGTAGGCAGGTTGTCCCTTTCCATGGCCCAACTGGATTTCCAGATACTGTACAAGCACCTATACAATTACAAACTTAGCATAAAAGATGGGTAATGAATCGCTCAAGCAATATCTGTTCAACCACCTTCTCTGGTTTCCTGGGGTTGGACATCAGAAAACACGGAGCAACTGAGTGAAGAACTTCTTTGGTCAGTAAAGCCTCTCCTGGGATGTCATCCTGATAAGGGCAAGCAAGCCGATTGGTGGGATGCTGGGGCATTAAACTCTTCAGAATGACTTGATCCATGGCCTGAAATTCTGTTATTTACACACATCTCCAGGGAGAGCCTGATGTTGTGGCTCCTGCAGGTTCATCAGAGAATGGTTGAAATGAGCAAGTTCTCAAAACTACTGGCAGGTTCGGCATCATCCAAGCTTAGACCATAGCAATTTAAAAGTTTAACAGCTGAGTGTTTTAGGAAAAACAGAAGACAAATACAATTCATGGTTTTCCAGTTATCTGTTTGATGACTGTAGCTTCATCAGTGTACACAGACTCATGGCTCACTGCAGAGAGAGAAAAGGCTTACATAAATATTGGCTCATGGCTCATGGCTCACTGCAGAGAGAGAAAAGGCTTACATAAATATTTTTAGAAATACATTTCTCCTGATATTGCCATCAATGGTGGTACAAACTACTAAACAGTTTGGAGCAATGACTACAGCAACAAATTAGTAAGTTATGAGGGTTGTTAGTAAGTTCATAGCTAACTATGACATAACTGACCAAGTAGAATGAGATGATGGAAAGTTGCCTAGACAGCTACCAAAGTAACATGAATGAACTCTTCCGGTCACCATAGATTCTGAGAGGAAGGCTTTTTGTCAGTAAGGGGCTGCTGACAGATGAAATCGCAGGAAGGTGTTTATTTACAGGCATTGAAATAATATACAAAAGCCTGAGGCAAAGACAGAGTCATAAAACAGACAAGGGTCATTCGAGGTGCGAACAGAACATTAGACACAAGGTGAAATGCAGAGTCAAAATAAACAGAACAAGGTCAAGAGCCAGAGTAAACATAGAGATACAGAGCTAGGCAACGTGAGACACAGGGTACAATGCGTATACTTTGCAAAGTCTTTGTGAGTGTGCAGTCCTTATATGCATGAGTCTGATTGCGGTCTGATTAGGGACAGGTGCATATAATAATTAGTCCTTGTGGCTTGCGCAGCGCACAGATGTGCGTGGACAAGAGTAACAGCTTGAGGTGCAACAAGTGCGCTGACGTGACAGAAACCCCCCCAAATAGCTCCCTCTGGGAGCTAAAAACCTCCTTGTTCGGTCCTGGGGATGAGGACCTGGCACTGGACGAAGTCCCCTCCGAGCTCTGCTCTGGCTCAAAAAGGACGTGGCACCGACACCTGGGCTTAGGCAGAAGCTTGGGTTCTGATTGGGCCTTGAATGAGAGCATAGACACACGTGGAGGCTTTGGTTCAAGCTTGGATGTGGACATGGGCATGAGGATGATCAGGGGCTCAGGCATAAACATGACCATGGATTCTGGCATAGACATGGGCTCAGGCCTGGACTTGGGCTCAGGCCTAGACATGGACGTGGGCTCAGGCCTAGACATAGGCATAAACATGGGCTCCGGCATAGCTTCAGACATGGGCATGGGTTCAGACCTAGACATGGGGTTGAGCATGGGCATGGACTCTGGCATCGGCAGGTGCATGGACTCGAACATGGGCATGAAGTCAGGCGTCAGCATGGGCATGGACTCAGGCGTGGACCAGGGCTTGAGCATGGATCCTGGCATGAACTTGGACATGGGCTTGGACTTTGATCTTGGCATGGGCTCTGGTGTTAGCACAGGCATGAACTTGGATGTGGGCTTGGATTTTGATCTTGGTATGGGCTCTGGCATTAGAACGGGCATGAACTTGGACATGGGCTTGGATTTTGATCTTGGCATGGGCTCTGGTGTTAGCATGCGCATGAACTTGGACATGGGCTTGGATTTTGATCTTGACATGGGCTCTGGTGTTAGCACAGGCGTGAACTTGGATGTGGGCATAGATTCAGACACGAACATGGGTTTGGGCTCTGACCTTGTCATGGGTATGGGCTTTGGCATCCTGGCATGGGCACACTCAGTGCAGGACGAGACATGGTTAAGTATATCAAGGGGCATGTGGGGCCACCAGTAACTAGCCCTGAGGAGCTGGTAGGTGCCCCAAATGCCCAAGTGGCCCATGGATCGTGAGGTGTGGGCCCATGTGATGAGATGATCCCTGTCAGCCTCTGGAGCGTGCTGAGGAGCGGAGGCCACCCTGTTGGCCTCTGGAGCGTGCTGAGGAGCGGAGGCTGCCCTGTTGGCCTCTGGAGCGAGCTGTGGAGTGGAGGCCTCCCCCTCTGCCACTGTGTTGGCCTCATGGGTATCAGCCCCTTCCCCCCAAAATTTCTAGGGGGTCCTCCTTCCCTAGCTCCTGTAACCAGGACTTGAGCATCACCCCGAATGACTTGGAGCTGTGAAGGCATGGGTGCTCCACTGCGAGTAGGCTCTCAGCCCACCAGGGTGCTGGCCCAGAGAGCCAGAATATCATGCAGCCTACCCACACTCTCTCTGCAGGCTTTCGCTCCACAAGGTCCTCATAAAAGAGGCTGCACTGCAGAAGGAATCTGTTGGGCAGATACTCCACTCCATCATACGGTGCTGTTACGTCCAGCCCTAGCCACTGGAGAAACCAGATAGATCCCGCTTCGGCTTCGGCTTCATGACACTAGCATGGGATTGTGCGGTGTGCCTGCTCCTTCCTGCTCCATCCATTGTGTAGTATTCTGTCAGTAATGGGCTGCAGATGGATGTAATCGCAGGAAGGTGGTTATTTACAGGTGTGCAAGTAATATACAAAAGTGTGAGGCAAAGACAGAGTCCTAAAACAAGCAAGGGTCATTCGAGGTGCAAACAGAACATAAAGAACTAAAGCCAGAGTCAAAATAAACAAAACAAGGTCAAGAGCCAGAGTAAACACAGAGATACAGGCCTAGTCAATGTGAGACACAGGGTCCAACGCATATACTTCACAAAGTATTTGTGAGTGTGCAGTCCTTATATGCGCACACTGTAATTGTGCTCTGATCAGGGACAGGTGCATGGAATAATTAGTTCTTGTGGCAAGCACAGCGCACAGATGCACGTGAATGAGTGACGCTTTTATGTACATGGATATGACGGTCAACAAGAAACATGAACATTTTAATATATTTGTAGGTCACCTTGTAACTGCTTGTGGCCAAATTCTACCCAATGAGCACCCACCTTTAAACATATTTCTTACCTCATGGTGTTTGGATTGTCTTTTAAGCATTCTAAATGTCATGAGTTTTACCTTCATGTTCTGCTGCAGCTCTGAGTATACAGTATCATCACCCACACTGGCCTTCTCTGGGGAGTGGGGAGCAAGAAACAAATCCTTGATTAATTTCCTGAATAAAACTACAGCTCATCTAAATCACAAAAATAAATTAAAAAAAAAATAAATAAAAAAAATAAAAAAAAAGATATACAACAGCATAGTTGAATTCTCAAGTCTGATTGGTCAGAAGGTGTTTTAAGGCTCGTTTTAAATCATCATGGTTTCTATCATAAACAGATTAAGAAAGAAAGAAAATTGTATATTTATTTTGTATATGGAGATGTTTATTTAATATTTATGGAAGAGACTCCAGTGTTGGCACTTTTTAACCAAGTTTTCTGATATGGGGCAGTCTTTATGACAGAGTAGGTTACTCTCCAGTTTCTTTGTAACATAAGCTGTATTTTATTTGTCTTATTAACTTAACAAGAGAGAGGTTGGTGAGAAACGACTGTTTATAGCTGCTATAACGTAAGTGAGAACAGGAATTATCTTGCTTTGTGGAATTTCACAGCATGGAATGTAACTTAATGTAAATTAATAAAAATTGACAACAATTCTTTAATTAATTAAAACATGTCGCTAAAAATTATTGCAATATAAGGGGAAGACAGGGCGGGCCTGATAAATAAATGAACTATGCACTTGCTTAGGGCCTCCTTGGCCACCAGAAGGCCCCCAAGAGAGCTTGAAATTTTTTTTGGTGATATGTCAGTGGTAATCATACAAAAATGTAATATTATGTTAATGGACTGTCCAGCTAATACTATTGGCTTAATCAATTCCCACTGCCTCTGTCAGAGCTGGTGTCACGTTCATGCACATGTGCACTGTAACGGATGTTAAGTGCATTTTGATGCAAGCACAATCAGTCATTAAAGTTAGGATACAGTCCTCTCTTCAGCGTTGATTGAAAACGCAGCAAAAAGTGCACTGTCTACTGGTTTATTTTGTTACTTTTCAGTACACCACATTCAGTATGCCACTTAGTACTGTATCACTTTCAACATTAAAGTGCACATTAACACCAGACCACTCTTGTGAGATTGCTACCTTTTAAGATTAAAACCCATAGGTGGGTAAAACCATGCCAGGCTGACATTGGTATGAGAGAAGAAACACAGCTACAACTAATAAAATTGAAAATGGGTGTGTTAGATTTACAGTAGGTATGCGAAAGATCAATCATCGACAATAGTCAATAGTATCGGTGGTGCTGAGGCAGTGAGGGCCCCAAAATCAAATTCTGCTTAGGGCCCCATAAAGGCTTGGTCTGGCCCTGGGGGAATAAAACCCTCGGGGATGTGCTATAATAGGAAATGAAAATCCACTACTTCACACTATCCTGTTGTTGACTTTTTTCCTGTAACAGCACAACACAGACTGTTTTATTCATGACATCATTACATAAAACAAGAATAGGGTGCAGGTGATTCGTGATACAAAATCAATTTTCTTCATTTAACCCTACCTTTTATTCTCTTCGATTTTTTCACTGGTTTTAGTTCAATCTCAGCATAAGTCACATCATCACTAACACCTGCACCTGGTTCAGCATCAGCACCTGGAGTAGCAGAGAACAAAACCATCCTAATGACCTTTAGCCGTGTAATACATCCCTCATAACTCATAAACAGAAACATAAGTCATGATCAGTCTACGGTCAAAACCACACTGAACACAAGCTGCTTTTTCAGAGTAAATCTTTAAACTCCTTTAACTTCCTTTATCATTCAGCATGTGGCATCTTTTTAATGTGTGACAACTTTATGATTAATCCTAGGTAGATCACATCACTGCTTTTTAATGGAGCCTGTGATGGAACTGATTCTTCTGATCTGGAGGTAAAATTGCAGACCCCAGATGCTTATATGTTTATGTATTAAATTATTGAATGTGCTGAAGATTTAAAGTGTTATTTGCTGGTTTTGTTTCTTAATAAATCCATTAAATGTCCCAGCATTAAAAACACTCTACCATTGCTCCTGTTTGCCTTCTTTTTCTTCGT
>JAOTRR010000047.1:1260508-1273713 GCA_028570945.1 Gogo arcuatus | reverse complement strand
GAGAGAGAGAGAGAGAGAGAGAGAGAGAGAGAGAGAGAGAGGGACAGAGAGAGAGGGACAGAGAGAGAGAGAGAGAGAGGGACAGAGAGAGAGAGAGAGGGACAGAGAGAGAGAGAACGTACGTTGCTGTGGTGTAAGAGGAATAAAACACGCAGGGATGTGCTGTTGTAGGAGAATAACTCACTTTGGTGTCAGAGTCAGGGATTTGAGTTCAGATGCCTGAAACAGCTGAACATTTTTACTTTTATCGCTTTCATCTTTCAGTAATAATCTCACTTTTAACATCTGATCGTTTATATTATTTAAAATACGGCCTGTTTTCTCATTCGTGTTTATTTTTACAGAATTGTATTGAATCGTGACATTTTAAAATCTCATTTTATATTTTAAAGCATACACTGCAAAAACAGTGGAGTCATACTTTATAAATTAGGAGGTTTATAATAAGCCAAATATACGATGATTAAACCCGTTTCCAGATATTTTACTCATTTTAAGCTTGAAGTGGTTAATGTTTCTAATTTTCCATGTTTACATACAGTATTTCTAGAATGAAGTGAAATAATCTGCTGACAGAATAAGAAAACAAAGCCTGAAATAAGTGAAAGTGTGGAAGAAACAGGCTGCGTAGTCTTACATTTTCTGTATATTAGATACGTTCAAGAGATTTTCACATGCTGTGGTTTTTTTCAGTGTATATATTTTAATATATTTGATATAACTTGTGATCCTTTATCTATTAAACAATGTTATTTTTATACTGATTATGTAACGCTGCTTTGTGTCTCAGGGAGTTTTTCCTCACCACCGTCGCCTCTGGTTTGCTCATTAGGAAAAATGTATAAACTTAAAATGTATATTTCTGTAAAGTTGCTTTGGGACGATGTCTATGTTAAATGCGCGATACAAATAAAACTGAAATGAACTGAATTGAGAAACTATAAAAGTGCTTATAATAAATTAGATTCAATTCAATTCAATTTTATTTGCATAACGCTTTTAAGATAGACATCGTCACAAAGCAGCTTTACAGAAATATATAAATTCCAGATACACGTTTTAAATTTATACATTTATCCCTAATGAGCAAACCAGAGGCGACAGTGGCAAGGAAAAACTCCCTGAGAAGTCATGAGGAAGACCCAGACTCAAAATTGAACCCATCCCCGTCTGGGTCACACCGGGTAGTGCGATTATAAATAATTCGCTTCTATAGACTCTATGTTCTATAGAATCAAAAAAGTGTAATCGTGCAACCTGGAACTTGTGAGCTTAGGAGCAAGTTATGAGTAGGAGTTATTTCTGAGTTCATTATCGGTCTATTTGGTTGAAGTTATCAGCTGTTCAGTGATGGAGACATCTTTAGGTAGACACTTTAAAGTAGCTGGTCACTTCTCACAGGAGGAAGGACAGGATAATCTCGTCACCTGTGTGCGCAGGGAAGAAGGGAGCGACCCGAAAGCTGTATTTCAGCTAAATAAAGGTTAGAAGATGGCACTGCGGGAAGCCTGACCTTTTCCTGACGAATCAAGGCTCAGGAAAAAGTGTGTGAAGGAGTGTGCACTTTAGACATCCGGGTATTCATCAATAATGCACAGAACACGGCTTTTAATTAGACTCGGGCGAGTGCTTAGAGTCAGGAAGTGAACTTTAAATGTGGCACTGTGTGAGAATGCGTCTATAAACAGCGCTGGTATTTTAACACCAGGGAAGTGTGTGTGTAGAGAGAGGGAACGAGGGCGTTACTTAAAGCAAACGCGGTGTACGTTTAATCAGGAACAACACCTCAACACTTTAAACTCCTGGATCTACACACACACTTTCTTACCACTCAGTTAAGAACAAACAGCCGTGTGTACATATTTCCACAGTGTACAGTCACGAAGAAGGAGAAAAAAGGTTTCTCAAGGGTTCTTCACGTCCTCAGAGGTTCCATCTCTGATAAGAAGACCCCATGTTGTTAGGTTTTACCTAGAACCTTTAAATCTTTATACCTTCTCCCCTGACAGGGGCAAACCCAGAACCCTTTACAGCGCTAGAGCCTTAAGAGTATCGATAAATACATAGATCTAGAATATACTACATAATGTACAGTATACTGTAACATCGTTACACATTATGAATAAATAAACAAATAAAGGAATGTATTTATTACGTACATATAGAGTGCAAGCACAATTTTAAACGAATAACAAATTACATACAGTAGGACCGTAAGTAACAGGTGTTGTTTAATAATATAGCAATGCATTTAATCATTTGTATTGATTAAGATATACAAAGTATATTATTTTCATTAATATTAATTAATTGAACATTAATAGTTTAAAAAATGCATCTTCTAAATTATAAATCTGTATATTTATTCATTTAAAAAACAACGCATTGTTAATTAAAATACAGAAAACGCTGCTAAATCGTGTATACTTTATATTCTTCACGTGTGTTGAAGAAATAAAGTTAGGTGTTAGAGACATCAATGTTCTCAAATTGCACTATTTATGATCAAACTGAGAAAAAGATGGAGAACAACAACAAGAAGAAGAAAAGGTTCTGTATCCTATTTCCTGAAAAGGACTCACTCAACTCTAAAATATCAGCTTTACCAAGCTGGAACACAAAACTAGCTGCTAGTTATTGGTATAGATGATACAAATATTTTTGGATATTACAGTACCGTACAAAAGGCTCAGGCACCCTAATCTTATTTTATTACACAAATTTTGTTATAGATTTTTTATTATTATTTTATGACTTCTACATTATAGAGTTAGTACAAAAACATTTTAGATTTCCAATCATTAGTTTTCCAGTCCAAAATTACACAGTCAGGTCCATAAATATTTGGACGGCAATGCAATTTTATTTTTTTATAAATTGTGTCTTTGTACACCACCACAATGGATTTGAAATGAAGCCATCAAGATGTGCTTGAAGTGTCGACTTTCAGCTTTAATTCAAGGGGTTTAACAAAAATATTGCATTAACCGTTTGTTTTTTTTTTTAATACATAGTCCCTCTATTTTCAGTGACTCAAAAGTAACTGGACAAACTAACACAATTATAAATAAATATACATCATTTTTAGGACTTGGATGCGAATCCTTTGCAGTCAATGACCCCCTGAAGTCTGGAGCCCATGGACATCACAAAATGCCAAGTTTCCTCCTTTGAGATGCTTTGCCAGGCCTTTTCTGCAGCCGCCTTCAGTTGCTGCTTGTTTGTGGGTCTTTCTGCCTTCAGTTTTGTCTTCAGTAAGTGAAAAGCGTGTTCAATTGTGCTGACTGATTCAGCTATTTAGGAACATTCCGTTTTTTTGCCGTAAGGAGATCTCGAGTTGCTTTCATGGTGTTTCGGGTCATTATCCATCTGTATTGTGAAACACCATCCTATCAGTTTTGCAGCATTTGACTGAATCTGATCAGAAAGTACAACTCTGTACACTTCAGAATTCATCCTGATACTTCTATCAGCAGTCACATCATTAATTAACACCAGTGACCCAGTTCCATTGGTGGCTGTACACGCCCATGTCCACCACGTTTGACAGATGATGTGACATTGTTTTGGATTTACTCTTCTCTGCCCCATCTTTTGTTTCATCTGTACAAAGAATCATGTTCCAGAACTGGACAGGTTTTCTATCAAAGTTTAATCTGGCCTTTCTGTTCTTGAGTGTTACCAGTGGTTTGCTTCTTGAGGTATTTACATTAATGAAGGCGTCTCTTGAATGTAGGCTGACCTTCTCGAGTGTGGTCTTGCCTTGGGTAGATGTTGTGAAGTTTTTCTTCACCAAGGAATGAATTCTGTGATCATCCACTTTAGCTGTCTTCCGTGGTCTTCCGGGTTTTTTGGTGTTGCTGAGCTCACCAGTGCATTCCTTCTTTATAAGAATGTACTGAATTGTTGATTTGGCCACTCCTGAGGTTTCTTCTATTTCTCCGATAGGTCTGCTTTTTTTCAGTCTAACGATGGCCTCCTTCACTTGCATCGACACCTCTTTGAGCTGCATATTGAGAGTTCCCATGAACAGCTGCCAAATGCAAATCCAACACTTGGAATCAACTTCAGATCTTTTATCTCCTTAATTTGTCATGAAATAATGGGGAAACAGGCCATAACAGGTCTATCAATTAATTGTCCAGTTACGTTTGAGCCTGTGAAAATGGAGGGACTATGAAAAAACTGGATGCATTTCCTAAACAGTTAGTGCAATATTTTTGTTAAACCCCTTGAACTAAAACTGAAAATCAACACTTCAATTACAGCTTGATGGCTTCATTTCAGATCCATTTTGGTGGTGTACAGAGGCAACATTACAAAAAACTGTGTCACTGTCTAAATACTTATGGACCTGACTGTATGTTACAGAAAAATGTTTGTATGTCATTAAAGAAAGCAGCACATTATGAGACCACTTTTCAGACAAAAAACAGAAAACAAAACAAAAACACCATAATGAAGGCTGTTGTGTTTTGCTGCAAAAATAAGCACCAATTGTAATAAAGTGTCCAGAAGAACTGAGGCTGGTTCTGTGAGATACTCAGTAAAACTTACAGCTCATTTCCTTATAAAACTGAACACATTGTACCTCAGACGACTATTTTTTTAAGCAAAGAATCATCAGACCAAATATCGACTTTGTTTCATTTATTACCGTTTACCGCACTTTATAGTATTTTTTAATGCAGAAACATTTCATTTAATTAATCTTGAAGGCATCTTTGCTGGACAGCATTTCTCTGCATGTGCCTAAGACCTGTATTTATATCCTAAAGGCCATGTGTATGTAGTGTCCGATAGAAAACTCTTTGGGATTCTGTTTCCTTCTCCTTATGGAATAACAGCTTCTACACCCGGTGTATTGTAGCAGAGGGTCAGTAATGATGCTAAAATGATTTATGATCATTAGTCCAAACAGAACAACATTTGTTGTTGTTGTTTGCTTCCTCTGAATGATAAAACATCCTGTTATGAGAACAGATCAATTAAATTACAGTTAAAGCAGAAACTGTAGAGGATAGAAAGGTGAGATCTGACCTGCAGGTGGCGCCTCAATACAAGAAATAATACTGATCCTCTCAACTTCACTTCTTTATATAACAAACTGAATTCATACCATTTGGAATGAACTGTTAATTACAAAAAATGTGTTAAATGGACAACTTTACTAAAAAAAAAAAAAAAAATTGTTTAAAATCCATGCATACTGTATATATAAATGAGTAAAATGAAACGAATCAGTACCTAGATAACATTGCGACAAACTCAGCTAAATAATAACCTTATAATACTCTCTCTCGCTCGCTCACTCACACACCTTTCCCAGAAATGTGCTAGAACTTGGAGATAAACAGTGATACTTCCTGCATTCCTCAGAGCAGCTGTATGAGTTAGTCAGAGGTCGGTGTAGCTCTCACTCCTCTCGAGGTTTATAGAAGAGGGATTTTATCTGCAGAATGAAGCAACCTGCACAGACACGTCTATCTTTAGTGGGTCAGAGCAAGTGGCTCATGTTATAATCTGCAAAAGTTAGTTCTGTTTAAAGTTTATAGACAAAATGTGAAATGTTACGAGTGGTGATGCTCACCTACTTCAACACAGTTCCATCACAATGCTCTGCGATGTCACTTGTTACGTGTGTAGCTTTTTGCTAAAGCTAACTGCTACCTTTAGCTGTCTAGCAGGGCAGGTATTCGTGCATTCATACACCCCTGCAGCTTCAGCTAGGTTACTAGCTTCAGTCTTTCAGCTAGCTTCGGCTCTCTAGGCTACTTTTTGCTTGCGAGGTACGTTTTTGCTTGTTTGGTTATCTTTCAAAAAACTAAAGAGATTAGCTTTCAATTACTAGCTTACCTTTCACACATTAGGCTAGTTTTTATCTGCCAGGTTAGTATTGATTTCTAGGCTAGCGTTCACACTATAGGCTAGCGATTATCTGCCTGGTTAGCTTACACTTGCTAGGTCAGCTTTCTCTCGCTCAAAAGACTCTTTCACATGCTAGGCGAGTTTGTATCTGCCAGGTTAGGGATTGCTTTCGATAAAGCCATCTTTCGCACGCTACGTCATCTTTGACACTGCAGGTTCTTTTGCACACTACGTCAGCTTTAGTGCTGTAGTTACACACCTACATTAGCTTTCACACACTAGGTTTGCTTTCGCTCATTAGGTCAGCTCTCTCTCATTCACAAGCTTGCTGTCATACACTAGGCTAGCCTTCTGTCTCGAAGAGACAAATTTTGATAACACTGGTGACATCAGGCTTTTGACTGGTGAGATTGGAGCTTACACAAGCTTTACCCAAGATTAGCCCCGCCCACTCTGCACTAAAAACGGGTGAAATTGTGGTGAATTTCGTGTAGAATTCCACCGATTACTCCGTTGTTGGTGTATGACCAACATTAACCTCATTCAGCGGAAATCACTGATTTACATTCAACATGACTGTCATTAATCATCTTTGAAAATACCAAGTTGTAAACACACACAGATGTAGTGAAAAGCACAGATGGATTTATCGTAATGTTCTGGTACTAGCTCCAGCTTTGTGTTCCTGTAACTGCAGGTTTAAACAGACGAGTATAATTCCCACTGGACAGAGCGGGAACACACCGCATGCCAAAGCACAAACACACACTGAAAAGGTCACGGGGTGGGGTGAGAGATCAAAACAATCTCCACCAAACTAATGTTACTCTCACTGGGGTGTAGTAAAAAAAATGTCCATTCAGATAGAACACTTAAAAAAATATATATGCAGGTTGCGTTTTAATAGGTTCCATAGTAACAACTGTCAGAGCTGCTGTTATAGAAAATTAATCACCTTCTGACCAATCAGAATCCAGAACTCAACAGTGCTGTAATATAATACAATATACTCAGATGATATATAACTGATTAGTTTTATTACCTAAGCCAAGGAGGTTGTTATGATTTCAGTGCAGTGCAGTTTGTCTGACAGGGCACAAGATTGAGCAAAACCTGCCAACTCAAATTCTATGAAATTTGGTGGAAGGGTGTAGCATGGGCCAAGGGAGAGCCCGTTATGTTTTGGAGCGGATCCGAGTCACAGGGCGGATCCACACATTTAGTTTCACTTTTGCTAACGTCGCAAGATACGGCACTGGACCTTGGCGGAAGTCTGCAGTCAACGATGCCATGTAAAACATAGCCAATGTAGAAATACGATGACTCCATGTCACAATCCACTCAGGGAGAGCGGTTTCAAAATACGTCTTAATATGAAACAAACAGTCTGTGGAATCACTTCCAGTAAGTACGACTCATCCAGGCATACAAAATGGCAGCGGATGCAGACTTGCGAGTTCTGTGTTTGTTTCCCTTTTTTCCTTCTTTAAACTGGGTCCTATAATTTTCATCTCCTTTCCTCAGATGAAAAGAATATCTGATGTCTTGAAATGTTCTGTGAAGTTAAGTTTTGTGATCTGAAGATTTCGTGATTCACAACTCCACTGAGACGCGTCACTGTGATTAGTCACTGTGTTAAAGGCGTGTAGGAAACATTAGCGAGTAATTAGCACAAGAGTGTGGTTTAATATTCTGTGAGCGTCTGGGTGTAACACACACACACACACACACACACACACACACACACACACACGGCAAAAAACAGTCAAGTGAAACACACAAACACACTTTCATTAGCATTATGTGGTGTAGTTACTGGTGAAATCAAAACACACAAAAAGCGTGAGTGCAACGTCCCCAAAGCGAGGTGAACACACATTTTATTGAACCAGAAATACTGTTTTTTAATTTACACAAAAAAGCCTATGCACATATTTATATTAATGATATTAATAATTAGTAGCCAAGTGTCAGAGCTGGAGGTTATGTAACAATCACAAGAACAACTACATGAGAGCTGCATCGCTGGCAAACCATGCAGCAGTGATCAAAAGTAAAACAGCCAACACAGCTATTAATAATAATAATATTAATAATAATGGCATGTACATGGTGATTAATTCAGATCCTGATTATCTGCTTTCATCAAACATTACAGGTGGATTGCTTCTACCTGGCTCACTGAAATCAAGGATGAAGACATTTTAAAAAAACAAAAACAAAACACACTTCCTGTATCAAAGTTCTGTGATCTAGTGTGTTGGTGGAATGTTGTACAGAGAGAGAGCGCGAGGCAGCCGGCCTCCTGAACACTGGACATGAGTTGTGTTTTTGAAATTTCTTTTTGGTCTTCGAAGCATTTTTAATTATTTTTTGACTGGAATGGTCATGCGTTGTTGATTCGCAGGAGCTGCTCCCTACCATTGACCGTGAGAGACTTCAGCTGGCCGTCTTCCTCGACCTCCACCCGCTCCTGACCGTTCTCCACGATGCTACACACAGACACACACTTCATACATACAGTACATGTACATCAGGCTTCACTGTTGCACTAGTGTGAGGTGTTCAGTACCGTTTGGTGGTGATCCTTCTGCCGTTGACGAATTTGGTGGAGCTGGAGACCGAGCTGAAGTTTCCCATACCACCTCCACCTCCTCCTCCTCCTCCACCACCGAACGATGACGAGGAGAAAGAGGTGAAGCTTCCTCCACCCATCGGGCCGATGGACGCGAAACCTGAACAGCGAATATCACACGATTTCAACTGCATCAATTCAAATATTCCTTTTTTTTTTCTTCATGGATTTAAAATCCACCTTAACAATCATATGGAGAAACTTACACAGAGTAGGGACGGGCAATACGGTAAACATATCACATCATGACATTTTAAGACATTTCTACAATACAGGATATGTATCACAATATACAGATGTCTTAAAAACTGCCAGAAAAACAGCAATACCTTTAAGTTAGATAAAATTAGCTTGATAATATTTATTTAATGTCTTATCTGTAAAAAAAAAAAAAAGCAACATTTTACAATTTTAAACACTAAAAAGTAGAAAAGTTTGAAATGATTTTTTAAAAAGTATAAAGATATCAGAACACATACAATATTAGAAAAGTACATCATGACATGACAATATCGATATTATATCTTCATATCGCTCAGCCTTAATAAGGAGAACCCTGAGAAAATCATGCTCACAAACGACGTTTTTGTGAGAAAAATGCAGAAATTGAAAGATACCACTCTCAATAACACAAAACAAGGTGGCGTCATCCCTGAAAAATAGGCATGTTATGATACATCACAAGACGATAAATCGCAATACAAATGTTTGACGATTCGATTGCGTACTCTTAGTTTTTCCTAGCTGTAACTGTTGTTTAGACAGCAGAGGGAGCAATAACGTACAATATATGGGAATACATGTGACTTCACCACAGGCGGAAGTAACGCAGCTCTAATTGCGCAAAATAAACAGATATAAAATGGGAAAGAGCTGTTGTGTGATTGTGTACAAATAGATTTAACAAGAAATCGGAGCTCTCTTTTACAGACTGCTGAAAGATTTTAAAACGAACCCAAATTGCAATCCTTGACGTTATCTATAATTAGCTATCTTCCCCTAAACGACTCTCTGCCCAGCTGTTTCCGTGAGGTAAAAACCCGGCGTTTCACGTGTGTAAAATCTTTCACATTCATCACCACACCTAGATCACTACCAGCATCACCTCATGTTGGCTTTGGGTCATCTTTGTGACCGATTTCTGCTGTTTCAGCCCTACACACATATACAAACCTGAGTCAAAGCCTGAGAATCCGCCCCCGAACGGAGGGAATCCCCCAAACCCTGGGAAGGAGTCAACATTTCGACTCCTCACACCTCTCTGCCTCCGGCTGCCACCAAACCCGAAGAAATTGTCAAACGGGTCGAAGGGGTCGTCTCCTAAAACACAAGAGAAATGTGTAAATGTCGGGTCTTCTGCTGTACTTTGTTTCTATTTCCTCAGGTCTGACCATCACATCCTTAAAAACCAGTTTGGTGATAGTGTCATTGGGGACACAAACATCTTCAAGTCCCTCATCACGCACTCATTACTTAATAAATCCCACCATTAACACACCTGCTGTGCCTGATGTGTTTTTCATGAGACGTCTGGGAACCAAAAACCTTCTCACCATTATTGAATTCTGGATTGTGATCGGTCAGAAGGTGTTGATTAATCTTCTACACCAGGAGCTCTGACGGCTGCAAATCACAGGGATATATATTCACAGGAACTTGTACTGCAGATGCTCCGCATCGAAACTATTCATATAGTGCAGTTTTCTGTGAGGAGACGTTTATATAACGCATAGGGAAGGAGTCTCCAGAGGTAAAGCCATAACTACGTTTTCAGGACAGAAGATTTTACGCTTCTTTGAAAAGCTTTTTTTTTTTTTTTGAGAGAGAGAGAGAGAGAGAGAGAAAAGTGAGAACAGGAACTTGTTTCGTGAACATTGAATGTAACTACAAATGGATAAAAAGTATGAGGTTTCTTTCTTTAAATCAATTAAAATCTGTTGGTAAGCTGCTGTGACTTCACACTGTCCTGTTCTTTATTTATGTCATTATTATTGCACTATTTAATTTTACACTGCCAGGGATTAAACTTCAACAGGATTCCGTTTCAGATTTCTCGCTTGACGCAAAAGCACCCAGGCTGATGCATTCGCAGATAAAATTCGAAAGAAACTCCGTTAAAGCTCATATGAACCATTAGGAAAAAGATGTTCTTCGCTGCTGTGCATAGTTGCCTTTAGTGCTTTCATGTTGCGGAGACTGATGAACAGTTGACATAACGGCATGTGTTTAACGCACTCAGACACGCTAAATATGGCAAGGGCACTTCCACACGGCCGAGAAGAGACTCTGCATCACCCGACAGGAATGCTTTCTCAAATAGCTCCTGTATAAAACACAAGGGTCTGAAGCAAGCGGGACAGAGTGAGTGTGTGTGTGTGTGTGTTTCAGTGGTATGTGTTCTGTTGAAATATTTAGGACTGGCATGTATGTAGTGTGTGTAAATCCTGAAACCGGTACGAGTACACTGATTACGCACTGAAAGGTGAGAAGGGTGTGTTTACTTCTGTGTTGTGATAGTTTGGAGAGAATGGAAAAAACCCACGTCTGCGTGTGTGGGGGGATTAAGGCTCTCAGGATGAAGCTCATGTTTAAATGCTATCTGAATGTTCATAATGATTTGTAACATTTTTTTAAGCTCCCATGTTTTATTGTTTCTCGCTTGACTGCATCAGGACAAATTTTATACTTTTCGGCTCAGTACAGACTTTCCGTCCTTCACACACACTTTGGCTGGGAGATCTGCATTTCAACATCACAGCACACTGGAACAAGTTATCACTAAAAAAAAATAAATAATTTTTAAAAGCCAGTCTTCCTTTCCCCCCCACCGAGCCCACTGTTTTAGGTTTAACCAAAAATGGTCAGATTTTCATTAGTCAGATGCTTGGAATGTTTGTTAAATACTCTAAAATACTAAAACCAAGTTCTCACAGCACTTTCCCAGCAAGCAAACAGAAATGAAGATCAAAAACATTTCCTCTTTCATCACCTGTCACATACAAACATTTCATTAGGATGTGTGCAAATCTACAGGGCTGCGAGAGGCTCAGCGGTTAAATCTCCACGCCAGTAACCGGGCGTTCAGGTCATACCGCTGGATGACCTTTTAACGGCTTTCTGAAATTCAGCTCCAGAATTATTGGCACCCCTGGATTAGAAAGGATGGGTTAAAAACAAAAACTATGGTCTTCATGGTGAATTAGCTCAATCTCTCACTAAAAATACAAACAAATAGAAGTCAATTATTGGCACCCCTGGATTTGGTACTTTAGAAGAGCTAAAAGATAAAAGTGCTAAAGTGCTAAAAGATAACTGTGCATTAGAGGAGCAGTAGCTTTAATGATTTGTGCCGTACTGCAGTTTGCTCAAGTTTACAGCACTACCATCTCTGATGCTACATTCACCAATCACAGTGCAGTTTCCAGGCAAACATATTACTTTAAACAATCACGCTCTGTTATTACGCTCTGTTATTTATGGCTGGATTTCAGTTGATGTACAATAAAAAGAGATCAAGATGCATTTTATGTATCTAACCAAATTATACCTAACTGAACGAAAACATCCATTTTGTTAAATGTAATGGACTAAAGGTAATCAAGCTCATCATTACCACAGTGTGTATATACAGTATCTATATACATTATACACTCTCCTTGTCATATTTCCTCAAGAAATAGAAGCCAAAACTCTTACTGAAGAAATGTGCGAATGGATCTCTGCCTCCGAAGAATTCCCTGAAAACATCTTCAGGGTTACGGAATGTGAACACGCCACTAAAATGGTCGTCATAATGTTCTCCTGAAGGGAAAAAGACAGTTTATTTAACAAAATGAAACACACTTATGCCAGTATACAGAAAGAAAATGTTTTATGTCGATCAAGCGGATCATTACCTCTTCTTCCACCTCCAGACAGGGCGCCTTTGCCGTATCTGTCGTATAAACTACGTTTGTTTTCTGAAAACAAAGAGAGACAGAGATTTTAAATAAAAGTGATCTGAACGTTTATTACTTCCAGTGGATTTAAGTGTTAGAAGAAAGGACCGAGAGAGACAAACTGGACACTGATGCTCAGTGACACACTCGCACTTAAAGGGTTCAGTGCTAATAACATGGGTGAAGCTTAAGAACCTCAGGCTGGGAACCCAAACTCAGAAAGCCGTTTGAGGAAATTTAAGGCCAGGAAACTGAACCTAGGATCCTGTGGGAAGGAAGTAAAGTCCAGGAACCCAAGCCCAGACATGTACGTCTGGGAGCCTGAGGCTGGGAATTTAAGCCCAGATACTTAAGGCTGGGGAACCCAAGACCAAGTGTAGAAACACCTCATGCTCCTCATCACCACCACCACAGAATTCACACATTTCTTCTAAACTAGGGATTGATTACACAGCAAAATGTTTGCAGAGTAAAAGCTAGCAGCAGGTGCATTCCTTTATTATTATTATTATTATTATTATTATTATATGAAGATATTCATATATTATATGAAGATTTAGCCTGGAACTCATAACTCCATGACTTTTGCTTTAGCCCCATGACATTTTTAGAAGAGTCCAAATTAACTTGTCGCTCTGTAACACCACATGACCTTCAATTAGCTCATCATACAGTAAATATACACTCACCGGCCACTTTAATAGGAACGTGTTGTTGATTGTAAGGTTCCTGTTCTTGGCTGCAGGAGTGGAACCCAATGTGGT
>JAOTRR010000047.1:1244145-1254444 GCA_028570945.1 Gogo arcuatus | reverse complement strand
CATGAAATCAAACAGTTTGTCTGTAAGTATAGCACTCACGCACTCAGTCAGATTATCATTCAAATCATGGTGATGTTTTCTTTCCAGAAGAGCGCTTCGAATTAAGAAAAAACATTGTCTGTCTTTCTTTACTTTGACAAATCACTATAGTGAATTGATATAGTGAAAAGTAAATAAACTTAATAATAATGTGAACACGTAACAATTTCATGATCTTGATTTAATATCTGTGGCTTCATCAAATGTCAGAATATAATAATAAAAAACAAACAAACAAACAAAAAAACTTGATTACAGCCCCAGGTCTCTTTGGATATAATTTAAACCAGCTTGTACACATCATGGACATGCTACTGACTTACCTGGAGTGTTTCATTTGATGTGGCTCTATATTTGAAGATTTCAAGCGCAATATCTGACATACCATCCTGGAAAAAAATTGAACCAACACCATCAGCGGATCGATGGTGGTGCCATCTTTTTTTTCAGCAGGTTTGTTTGTCAAAATCCCACTATATTCGTGGTTTTGTATCAGAAACCAACATCATGCTGACGTCATATTTTCCGCAGATGCTGGCAATTCCATTATCTCCAAATAATACGTTAAAACATGGAAAACTTCGATGATATTGATGAACAACCTGTAACCTGTGCATGGCAACTTCCTGTCTGATATAAACCTCGCATTTGCCCATCAGCTGTACTTATTTAGTAATAAGGTTAAACAGGACCTCATACATGGATATCAGGCCAGTCAGGCAATGGAGAAAAGAATCAATCGTAGCCTTTCAGTAGTCCGGAGACGTCCCAGAAGTGTCAGTAAGGAAAAAAATCTCATTAGCATCTCATTATTACGAGAAAAGCATTCTTATCATCTCACTTATAACGCTGTTTAAAAACAACAACGAGATATTTTCTTCTTATAACACGCTGCTTTTTAAAATGTGTTCTCTTTACAGTAACCGAGTTTCCATTAACCTGCTTAATACGAGATTTGAATTTGAATTTTGAAAAAAAACCTCTCAAATATTGCAAAAAATGTTTTTGCATTCACGAGGTGTTTTCAGACGATTCGATAAAGCGATATTTCGCAAAATTGAAATGGAAACATTTTCACATTTAAGTCACATGACATGACCTTTCGCATAACATCACTCAGTGGAAACATGGACTATTTGAGATTGTGTTTTGTCGAAATTTTTAAAATACCTCTTCCATTTTTGTGCAAACTGCAACGGAAACCCGGCGACTGAGATGCTGATGGGGATTTGATTTCTTGCTGGGAACACTGTACACTGTAGAGATGCAGACAAGACAAGAGTATTTTTGATTATCATTATTATGTTTTATTGAACAGATCCAACCATTAGAACAAACCTATACAGTAAAGCGTGTGTGTGTGTGTGTGTGTGTGTGTGTGTGTGTGTGTGTGTGTTTTCAGCCACACAGGTTAAGTGCAGTTTGCCTTCTGCATCTCATGTCATTTACACACGAACAAAGAACCAAAGCGTATTAAACAAAATCCAGAATCACTAAAACTATGCAGTCAGGTGGTTCTGGAACCTTCTTCAGTTTTATAACCTGTCTTCCTTACCCCGAAGGACAAAAAAATAAATGCTGATCCAGCTGAAACAGCTGATTTTTAACCTCAGCCTCTCCTCCACTGAGATTCAGCAAGAACAAAACGTCCATTATTCGCTTTACAGGGGAAAATGGATGGCACGTGACTACACAATTACTGGAAAAACTACTGTTAAGCCAAATATGTGCATCTAGAGGTACAAAAACATTTTCCCTCAAAAATATTTCAAAAATCTCCTTTTCTAGCATCACATCAAAGACAGTGTAAAGTCAAGGTTAGACTTTTAGGAGAAAATCCAAGCGATTCAGAAGGATGGTCTGGTGAAGGAAAAGCAGACCCAGTTCTCTTTTTTATTCAAATAGAGTTGAACTCCAAGCTCTTTTTTGGGAAACCTATGAAAAAAAATTGTGCAAGTCCAGGTACGTGAAGGAACACCTCTGAGTTTTATCATCAAATCAATTTGCATAAATTCCCCCAAATGAAAGAGCGGTGACGGTTAATGTTGAACAAACGAACAGAATAATCCGACGTTACATACGTAGTGGAACAGTGCAGCATTTCACACAAAGCCCTGTTTATTGTGTGAATGTTTTGGATGCAGTGAGATGAAGAGGAACGTCTTAGTGCTTAGTACGTGATCTGGATTAATCGACAGACATGATATGAGAAATAAGTTCTGAGATTTCAAACCGCGTTAGCTCGAGGCTCGACTTCGGAAAGCTCTTCCCCACTGAAAGGCGCTCGGGAAACTGTGCATGTTTTGGTCTTTAGTGTGAAATCTGAAGACGTGAAAGGGTCTATGTACAACCACACGTTTTCTATACACACACATCTATATACACGAGCCAAATAAAAGGGGAACTCTCCTCACTTTCTGCCTAATATAGGCTTTGCACGTATGAAAGAACACCTGCAAAACTCTAATCGCTAAATCAGCTGATAAATAACGGACTGCACTGTAGATCTGATCCTCGGGAAGGTTTAAAATATGGATAATGCATTGTTTCCATCTTACTCCATCTCATTTTTCACCATTCGAGTTTTCCTAACATTGTTACAATAATAAGAGTAAATTATTTTAAATGAAAAAAAATGTCTTGAGGGCTTTTTGTTATAGTTCCCACAAAAAACTAAACAAACAAACAACCAAAAAAAAATCCAAAAGCTCATATGTCTTGTGAAGGCTTTTTTGTTATAGTTACTTAAAAAAAGTAATATATCTTGCAGGGACAAAGACCCCCCAAAAGACCAAAAGCAAACAAACAAAATGATATATCTTGTGAAGACATTTGTTCTAGTGTTATAAAGCAAAACAAACAAATCAGCAAATAAAGAGGGTTTTTTTTTTGTAGTTCCCATAAAGTACGACCACAAACAAGAACAACAACCAAACAAAAACAAACTAAACAAACAAACCAAAAATCACTGTAGATGTCTTGGAAGGGCTTTTTGTTATAGTGTTGTAAAACAAAAACAAAAAGACAAACAAACAAATATCTTGTGAGGTGTTTGTTGTTGTTGTTGTTGTTGTTGTTGTTGTTGTTGTTGTTGTAATTCCCATAATGAAAAACTGCAAACAGGAACAACAATCAAACGAACACAAACTAAACAAACAAACCAAAAAATGACTGTATATATCTTGGAAGGGCTTTTTGTTATAGTGGTGCACAGCAAACAAACAAACAAACAAACACAAAATTATTGTATATGTCTTGGAAGTGCTTCTTGTTATAGCGTTGTAAAACAAAAACAAACAAACAAACAAATGTCTTGTGAGAGTTGTTTTTTGTTATAGTTTCCATAAAATAGACTGCAAACAAGAACAACAAGCAAACACAAACTAAACAAACAAAGAAACAAATATCTTGTGAGGGCTTTTGGCTTTAGTCCCCGTCTGCCATCCTTCTTCCAAATATTTTTACAATTTCCACAAAAAAACCTGCTGCATTTGTCCTGAATATAAGAAAATAAGCGAGGAAGATCTTTCTATCCCGTGTGACTCAGTAGAGGACAGTATCCTGTGGATTCTTATTGCATCAGAAGCTGAGAATGTGGATGAAAATAAGAGAAATTACAGATGGGGAGTTATTACCGATGATTCCCTTTGGCTGTATAAATCTATAAACATGGCTAGTCCTGAATTCCATGCTCATCCTGGTCATTTACACACAAAATGTAGCCACATTCCCCCTGCCATTTGTAATAAAACGTAAAACTCATAGTTTGGGTGACAGTTTCAGACCGACCACACCACCACTGAGGCCTGAGAGAAAGATATTTATACATCGACTCAAACAAATGAGGAAAAACAAGCAAGAAAGAACTAAAGGTTTGAGACTTTATAAAGAAAAAAAAGGTAAAATATGACACAGCACAATTACCACCACAGACATCTAAAAATGTGACCTCTATATTCCGTAGCAGACTTTCTGACACAACCAATCAGAGCATACTGAGCAGTCATGTGACAGGAAGTAAAAATGGCCCCTGGGCATCAGTGGAAGTGTACGTGCTGTGGACATCCTGTTATTCCAAGAGACAGGAAGGAGGGAGAGAAGAAAGAAAACAGAGAGTGAGAGAGTGGACTGTGTGATAAACTCTCTCGAGCATTTACTAAATCGAAGAATAGAGATAGTTAAAGACACAAAATGGACAGGAAGAGATGGATAAAGAGAGAGAGAGAGACAGAGAGAGATGGTGAGAGAGGTTTTGCTGTGCTGATGGTTAACATGTGCAGTTTCACTTTTCCTCCTGTCTGGGCGTGTTAGGGTCACAGGTGGGCGTGGCCTAAAAGGCTTTGTCCATTCAGGTGTGTGGAGTTAAAGGCAGCCTCCGTTCTGATGGGCGGAGCTAAAGAGCATCAGCTGCTCAGGTATCCGTGCAATTCCCTCGATGTGATACTCAGCACAACTCCCGAGTGACTGCCTTTTAAAAGAAAAAAAAAAGTTTTTAGCTCAGATGGACAAAATTTAGCTAGCTAAAGGTACTTTCACATATGTTGTTTTTTTTTTTTTTACTGCTGATAAGAAAAAACAAAGAAACGGATCATACGATGCACACATTCTAAACATAACAATGTTTATACCAGTCCTAGCTAGTTTTAGCTAATTAATTAATCACATACCGCTGAATGTGAGGAAAAAAAAAACAAAAAAAGGTCATATTTATGTTCACAGGATGCCAAAAGTCGCTTCCATGGTTAAATTAACGTAGCTAGCACAATGCAACAAGTCGAGTACAAGTAACATTGCAAGTTAAAAAAATATTTAAGTAAATACAGTATAATAAATATGATCTAAAATAGTTTTTTTAAGTAAAAAATATTCAAAATTACATTTCTGAACATGATATAAACATGGACATTTATCAAATACCTTCAAAGTAACGAGCTACATGTTCAAATAAATGAATTCGAGCAACTCAGTGGAGATACTGAGCTTGCGAATAAAGACAATCATATTATACGTACATGCATATCGTATATCATGTTTTGGACTACCATCGATTTTACCTACCATTTCACTGATACATTAAAGTAAAAAAAGCGTGATCGTACCTCGTCCGTTACCCAGCGTCTGCGAGTCGAGGTCATCGTCGATAAACTCCTCCCCCTGGATGATGTGTTGCGTGTCGTCACTGTGATTGACGGGGCTGGTCATTTCCTGCTCCTTTTCGTTGTGCATCTGGGCGTAGACGTTACGTCCTGGCAGCTTTCTGAAACGTGAGAGGCGTTAGCGCTCACTAAGAAGACGAGTTTTTTTTGGATTTCCGGTAGATGTAATGAACTCCTCACAGAAGTGTATGCAAGGAACAAAACGCTGTTTTAGGAAAATAATCAACAGCAGGGTGGTGTGATGCCATCGTGCAACCGCACGTCCGTTTTATTCCTCTTATGTCACAGCAATTTGTGGAAAAATTCAAATTTTGATTTATTAATGAATGATAAGTCATACATTTTATCTGTTTATGGCTACTGTATAATTAATGTTGTGGAATGTCCACGAAACAAATGAGTTCCTGTTCTCACTTACTTTGTACATCTCCTTACAGAAAACGTCTTTTTTAATCCGTTTACATGGAGCACAACCAACCATGAAACAATGGAAGCTTTCGTTTGTAGGCCATTTTCCACCAATTTGAGATGACTGGAATGAGCACGGTGACATCAGTAAACGTGACTGTATAATGATGTCACTTTACAATGAAGTTCAATATTTTACATTTTATGAACAATAATACCAAGACAAAAAAAGAATCCCATCATACCATGATGAAATTAATATTATTTTCATTTCTATGAACTGTTGTAAAACTATGACAGCGTATTAGGGCCATTGTAGATTTAAAAAAAAATTATGGAGCTGAGGTAGAGAGTAATAGTCTGAGAAATCACTCAGAGATTAAAGTCATAAATGTATGGGGGAAAAAAAAAAAACTCGGATGTTCTCTGAGACTGTAAAATCATAAATTTGCAAGAAAAAACTCAGAAATTATCTGGGATTAAAGTCGTAAATCAAAAGTAAATTCACAATCACATGCTTCCCGGCTTCAGTGCATTCTGAGAAATGTAGCTGACAATATCTTAGTGTTTTATTCTTTTATATTGCACAGTCAAGGAGGAAAAACTACACTTCCTATAACTTTCAGCTCAGCCGTGGCGTCTGTGGTGTGATGACGTTGATCCAACCCTTAATCTTGGAAATTCCGAGTTTTTTCTCTGAATATTACCCACCTCGGCCAGCTTCATATTTTTTAACCCTACAATGGCCCTAATACGTCCATCTGATACAATAAAAACCTCTGTAAAGTCAGAACCTTACAATGACGAGAAAATATGCTGGGAAAAAAATCACTGCTTTAGTGATAAAATATCTGAAAATTGAACAGCTGTGCAGGAAGAGAAAAAACACGACAACAAACTACAAACCCAAACATCATGCATGTGTATGTGGTATTGGACCCAATCATTGACTAACGGTGCTCCTAGCAGTGCTCCCGAGTACCGTTAGTTCCTCTGTGTACCAATCTTGTCCAGGTTCCTATCACCATACAGCTGAAGCCCTTGGTACTGGACCAGTGATCAATGGACAAAGCAGTGTTTCAGGTTTCGGGTACCAAAGGTTCTGATACTTTTACTGTATTCGTTTACTCTTATTATTAAACATTGTAAATATTTATATTGATCATCAGTGGAATAAAAGATAAAGGTGAACATTTACCTTTTAAACTTGTAGAGGAGGAAGAGTCCTGTAGTGATGAAGGTGACCAGAAGAATGCCAGCCAAAGCCCAGAATCCGGGACTCGCAGCACCAATCCGAGAGTCTGTGGCCAAGAGAGCACACACACACACACACATGAATAAAAATGTCACACTGAGTGTACATTGTACATAAGATATTTGTATTTTATGCCACAGCATGTAGAAATACTGATCACACTATAAAGTCATCGGACTATAAAGGAACTATAAATCACAACTATAAAGACATCGGACTGAAAAGGAAAAGCTCTATCACTGATGATCCAAGGCACTGAAGCAGCAAGGTCTGGTCTTACAGAGAAGAAGAAGAAGAAGCTAGAAGCTCTGACGTTGATGCAGATACTGTATGTATCTGCTCTTAATACATACAGCTCTTGTAGCTCTTAATCAAGGTACGTCATTAATGCGGTCACGTGATTCTTATTACCTTGAAGATGTCTTTCCACTTGGAGAAGTTTTCTCCTCTCACATTTATCCTATTTCATTACCCCACGCCCCCCCTCCCCCCTCTCAGCCTCTTGCTACTTTTTAGCATTTTTCAAAATGATGCAGTGGGTGGAGTTTGGCTCAGCACTGAGGGTGAAGTTAGACTTTAAAGATAAATTCTATAGCAAGTTTATTTCCACGCTTAAATTAATATCCCACCAATTAAACTCTATTTATCGATAGCTCTGTTCTAGGCTGATTTGAGCACCAGTGCTAACAGTAGCTCCAGTTAGGGGACAAAAAGGTTGGAGGATAGAAATGAGAACATGTCAAATTGAAGGTAGAAATAAAATCCAGTGCTCGCTGCTGCTCTAGACGACACGTCACTAGTTACTGACCCTTAAAAGCACACCGGCAATGTTTTACACCTCAGTCTTGTCAAAGTGTGTTTTAGAAAACACTTTATACACAGTACAGTATGTAGCTCACAGCTCTGCGTTCACACTGACAAGTGACAAAGCGACATTGTTTATGCCAGGTCATGACACTGAGCCACCATTCCAGACCAAACAAAACAGACAAAACAACAAGCGATAGGTGAATTTCGTAAACCTATGCAAATTAGGTACGACGCTCTAAAGCGACAAATCCAAACAATATGTTCTCATACAGCACGGGGTGTCGGTTTGTTTTCCACCAAAACTTCATCTGGTTCAGCTTTAGCTCCTGAATATCGACATTGTACAATAGAGCGACTTGTGTCTTGTTTGCGTGAAGTCATGTCAACATTTATTAATGTTTCACAGAGAACCGCAGACACAGATGTGTGGACCCGAGCATTTATAAATACCTACACAGAACTGAATAGCGAGCTCTTAAATGGTGCATAGTTAGCGACAGTTTCTGGAATTTTTTTTTCTTTTGTGAAAAATATAAATATATTTGAGGCTAGAAAAGGTCAGAGCGGTAAACAGGTCGGTGGTACAGATGGGGAATAAAGATAATGCAAGAGGGTGAGATTTGGTGAAGTAGAGGAAGTGAAATAGAGGAAGTGAAACAGACACAGTCATGGGGATACATAAGTACACCTTCCTTCAATTCAATGGTTCTTTTTATCAGGGCCTACATGATAACTGTGTAGTCCTCACCAACGTCTATGTATTGGATTAGCGTACTTTTTCGTGAAAAAAAAAAGAACTACATATTGGAATCTGTTGTTGTTGTTGTTGTTGTTGTCACCCAAGGTATTTGTTTACTTATATTCAGCCATTGTGTGGTCTATTGTGAGCGGTTTGCTCCAGTATCCCAGGCCTAAACACTACCTTACTACCTTAACAACAGAATTAAACCATATGTATATAACATTTGTATACATTTTGGCCAAAGTTCATGATGAGTGTTTTTTCATCGTTCTTCGCCAACTCTTAATGATTGTTATCCCAATAAAATCTTCCTACAGATTCATACAGAACTTGCAACGTGTTGTAACGTGTCCAGCAAATGTTTCTGATCTTTCTGGAATGTAAGAAACTCAAAAATGGACATGAATGTGATAAAATATGATGAGATGGCTTTGTTGCGTTACCTGCGTCAGGATCTGTCAGAGTCACCAGCACTCTCAGACCACGGCGCACGATGAAGCTGATGTTACTCTCTCTCAGAGCCTGCTTTATAGTGGACACGCGCTAAAACACACACACAGGGAGAGTTTTATATAAATGAGTTAAGAGTAAGCAACACGTAGACAAAGCATTTGTGCTTTTAGACCCAGGTGGGTGGGCGTGCTGTAACCGAGATCTTTACCTGATCCGTTATTTTCCAACATTAGAACACTGTTAGATTTCATCTCCTATTGAACCAGAACTGGTGTGATGTGTGTTAAATGTGTATGTGTTTAGATCAATACCTTATCTGCAAACCCACTCCTCGTGGTGGGTGTGTCCTCTGTGGGCAGCATGTATAAGTCAGCTCTGGTTGGCAGCCCGGGCTTCACCATGGTAACCATCGACTCCTGAGAAAGTCCTGTGATCTGGAAGGAGAAGCATCCAGGAACCTTCAGGAAGTCATCCCTGATATTGTGCTTGCTGCAATGTACTGTATACGGGTTATCTGGATGAAAATCAGACATGACCTTTGACCCTGGGCCTGAGTAACCTAACCCCATGACTGTGTGTGAGCATGTATGTAAAAACCTTGGCCAGCATCTTGGTGACCACAAGTCCCACGTCCTGTCTCCACTCCGGGATGTTCGGGTTGAAGCGATCCAAGTTCGGACTGAAGCTAAGCGGAATGACCTGGAAATGATCTGACAGAAGAACAATACCACAGGTCAAAGGTCATAGGAATATTACAAATACTAGGTTTATTTAGGGATTAATCTATAATGCTTCATCGTGTGCATGCTGTAATAAGTATGGTCAGTGGTAACAGATACTGCTGCTGGAACTGAAATAAAAAAGTAAAAAGAATAAATAATTTATAGATGACACAAGCTAGTTATATTTCTATGTTAACATAGATAATTCTTGTTAAATTAAACAATAACACCTTCCTCTTAACCAAGGAAAAAAATATTAATTTTGTCTGAATTCTCCTGCATTCAATCTGCTCAATTCAATTGCACTTAATGTTAGGTTATAGTGACACCCAGTGGACAAACCAGGAACTTCAGATTTAAAACTTCCTTAATAATGCAAAAACTTGACACCGAATGACTTGTGCACAAACTTTACATTTACATTGTAAAGTTTTATTTAAAAAAATTGTCCCCTGCAGAATTATCAAAATTATTGGCACCCCCTACAGGAAATATTTTGTGAGACTAAAAGCACAGAGTATCTAACGAGGTACTTTATATTAATGTGCTTATTCTAATACGTTATCGTTGTACTGTAGATGCTTCACTAATAATAAACAGATTGCTTACAATCTTTGATATGGTGAAGTTTTCTCAATGTACGGACATGTTTATTATTATTAACATTGATGGAAGGAGTCTCCAGTGTCAGCGCTTTGTAACAGTCAGAGGTAA
>JAOTRR010000047.1:792033-805378 GCA_028570945.1 Gogo arcuatus | reverse complement strand
GCAGCGATTTCCACTACAGAATCGTGTCTGTTTTTAATGCAGTGTCTCCTGAGGGACTGAAGATCACGGGGCATCCAGTCTTGGTTTTCGTCCTTTTCCCTTGCATACAGAGATTTCTGAATACAACTTCACTGACATTAATATCTCAGTAATATCTGCCTGCAGATTTACACCAGCCGTTTCACCCCAGTGGCATTCGGCGCATACGCAGCCACATTTTTTGGTTATCTTAGTGACTGTTAGGACAATCGACATTTCGATTGTTGTAGGTGGGTTTCCAATAAATTTGTGATATAAAACGAAAGTAAAACAACTTATTTCTTTTTCTTCATCTTTGTCTTCCTTCTGGTGCTGCATTTAAGCTGCCACTTGTAAAAATGCGAAATGTGAAATGTGCTGTCTAGAGTGTTTGGTTTGTCGGTTCTGGGCTACTGTAGAAACATGGCTGCGCAACATGGAAGAGGACCCCTCCCTATGTAGATATGAAGGGCTCACCGCTTACGAAAACACAACGATTTGTTGTTGAAAACATAATAATGTAAACATGAACATTCCATTTCTGCTAATAGAGCCCCCTAAATCCTCCATAGTGCACCATTAATTTACTTTGTGTTGTCGAGATCAAAGCAAGTAGCTAGTATGGGTAACGTTAGCTACTACCAAGCTCCAAGTAGGTAGCATAGCTAACTAGACAGTATGACGACCTAGCGTAGGTACAGCATTTTACTTTCCTGCCTGTGTTGCCATATAAATCTACAATATTTGTAAGATGCATCTTTGTCAATCTGTTTGTATAAAATTTATATTTCATCAACAAGACATTACTCAGAAGCTAACTAGTTCGGTTGCATTTCAGGATACATCATCATGTCATCTCCCTTACAAATGATGCCTCACTGCCAACCAGCCAATCAGAGCAGAGCTCATTAACATATTAATGATCCCACCAAAAAAGGGGAAACGGCTTGTTTCATTCTCGGGCCAAATCACAGGGTTGTAAACGGGTGTGTAAAACCGCATTTGGACATTTTTCACCCTGACCAAAGTCCCATGCTTTCTATTGAGACATCAGAGAACAGGGCACGATCCTGAATAAATGCATTCTCTGGCGCCTTTAAGTTCATCTGAGGTCATGGGCGGAGCGTTGCAGTGAATCAGGCGTCACTAGTCGCTGTGTGCAGCAGCAGGACGTGCAGTCGAGCACAGATCACTCGATGTGCTCCACAGCGCGTGCAGATGCAGCGTCATTCTGCTCTGATGTTTGAATGAAAGTCGGTGAAAACGGTTCGTGCGCGCGGAAGTTTGAACCGGATTCTCTGACACACACACGGACGCGGACACACCATGCCTGTATTCACCGGTACGCGCGCGCACACTCTTTCTGTCTCAGCAGACTGTACACTTTACAGCCTCAGAATCGCGGTGTGTGTATGTGTGTTTGTGTGAGTGAGTGAGTGAGTGTGCGGGGACCGGAAGTTAGCATGGGAGCTAGCGAGATTGTGCTAGCCTAGCCTAGCGTAGTTCAGCTCACACAGCAGAGAAGTATCAGTGTTTTATTCCACAAATTAAAGTGTTTGAAACGTTTCTTTACACTTAACCCGATCAGAGAAGTCACTGACACCGAGAAACGGAAGTAACGAGCTGTTAGAGCGCGCGCTCGAGCTAGTGCATGACTCAGTATGTTAGCTAGCTTTGCTAAGCTAACTCAAGGCTGTAGCTCGTACGTTGAAAAATAATTTATTTTTTATAGTTTTCATTTTATATGGTTGTTTATTCCGTGATCATGAACTTGATGTTAGTTTATTATTAACAATAAAATAAACCTTGTGGTCTGGTACACATCTAGTTAGCTAAACTAGCATGCTAGTTTTCTACCTGGTTTTGAATAAATACAGGAGGAAGATAATGGGGATAATAATAACAGTAATAGTAACACTAATTATTATTATTGTTACTGCGGATTTTAAAACAAAGTTTACGAAAGGTTTTGCAGAAATTAGTGGGTAAACATTGATATAAAATAAACAGAGTAGTGAGGGACAAGGCGTGTTTATACTGTGTCTGTGTGTAACACCCCTACAGTGAATGTGAAGTGGGGTAAGGAGAAGTTTGAGGCGGTGGAGCTGAACACTGAGGAACCTCCGATGGTGTTTAAAGCCCAGCTGTTCGCTCTGACCGGAGTTCAGCCGGACCGACAGAAGGTCATGGTCAAGGGAGGAACGCTGAAGGTCTGATACACGCTCTCTCTCACACACACAGCACCTCCATGAAGCCATCACACTGCTCTCTGTTTGAACACTTTCTTCTCTCTCTCTCAGGATGAAGAGTGGGGAAACATCAAGATCAAAAACGTGAGTATGGCTGCAACACGTCTCGGAGGAAAGAGACAATACAATTTCAGAAATTTACAGTGAAAGAACAAAATAATCTCAAGGTGTGTGTGTATGTAGGGAATGTTGATCCTGATGATGGGATCAGCGGATGCGCTGCCCGAGGAGCCGTCGGTCCGGCCGATGTTTGTGGAGGACATGACGGAGGAGCAGCTCGCTTCAGCTGTGAGACTCTTTTTAATTTTTTTTATTTGTTATTGTTTCCGATGTTTCCTAATCCACTCTGCATGTTACCTGTGTGTGTGTGTGTGTGTGTAGATGGAGTTACCGTGTGGACTGACGAATTTGGGGAACACGTGCTACATGAACGCCACGGTGCAGTGTCTCCGCTCAGTGCCTGAACTCAAAAGCGCTCTCAAGAAGTGTGTGTGCTAAATCACGCTTCATTACAGAACCGTAAATCATACTGTAGAGTTTGTGTGGCAGAACCTGAGAGGTGTGTGTGTGTGTGCAGGTATTCTGGTGCGTTGAGATCCTCTGGAGAGAACGCACCGTCTCAGTACATCACAGCAGGTCAGTGTGTTATTCATCACAGTGAAAAATGTGGGTGGAGCTACAAAGTGTTCATCACTGATTGCTCAAACAGAGTGGTGACCCAATACAACACAATTTTACAATTGTGTGTGTGTATGTGTGTGTACAGCACTGCGGGATCTGTACGAGTCGATGGATAAAACTTCCTCCAGTATTCCCCCCATCATCCTGCTGCAATTCCTGCACATGGCCTTCCCTCAGTTTGCCGAGAAAGGAGATCAGGGACAGTACCTACAGCAGGTAAATTCACTACATCATGATCCCTGCGCCCCGATCCCTACGTCCTTACGTCCCGATCCCTACGTCCTGACGCCCCAATCCCTACGCCCTGATCCCTACGTCCTGATCCCTACGTCCCTACGTCCTGATCCCTACGTCCTGACGCCCCGATCCCTACGTCCTGACGCCCCGATCCCTATGTCCTGATCCCTACGTCCTTACATCCTTACGTCCTGATCCCTACGTCCTGACGTCCTGATCCTTACGCCTCGATCCCTACGTCCTGAACCTTACGCCCCGATCCCTACGTCCTTACGCCCCGATCCCTACGTCCTTACGCCCCGATCCCTACGTCCTTACGCCCCGATCCCTACGTTCTTACGCCCCGATCCCTACGTCCTTACGCCCCGATCCCTACATCCTGATCCTTACGTCCTGATCCCTACGTCCTTACGCCCTGATCCCTGCGTCCTGATCCTTACGTCCTGATCCCTACGTCCTTACGTCCTGATCCCTACGTCCCGATCCCTACGTCCTTACGCCCCGATCCCTACGTCCTGATCCTTACGTCCTGATCCTTACGTCCTGATCCTTACGTCCTGATCCCTACGTCCTTACGTCCTGATCCCTACATCCCGATCCTTACGTCCTGATCCCTACTTCCTTACGCCCCGATCCCTACGTCCTGATCCTTACACCCCGATCCTTACGCCCCTATCCCTACGTCCCGATCCCTACGTCCTTACGCCCCCTACGTCCTTATGCCCCCTACGTCCTTACGCCCCGACCCCTACGTCCTGATTCCTACGTCCTGATCCCTACGTCCTTGCGCCCTGATCCCTACGCCCTGATCCTTACGCCATGATCCCTATGCCCTGATCCTTACGCCATGATCCCTACGCCCTGATCCCTAATGCCCTTACACCATAATCCCTAATGCCCTTACACCATAATCCCTATCTCCTACTCCCTGATCTCTACACTCAGACCATACATCCATAACCATAAAGGGCCAGCAGGTAAATAATTCCTACACCCTATTCTACACCCTGAATAACTCTGTGTATCTGTGCGTGTGTTCAGGATGCCAATGAGTGCTGGGGCCAGTTGATGCGGGTTCTTCAGCAGAAATTAGAACCTCAAGAACCTGTAACCCCCATGGAGGTAAAGTACACTAGTTATGTGGTTCATGAAAGTTGATTAACAACAGAAAGTGGTTTTAAACATGTCTTTTTTTTAATATATAAAAAGTTTTGTGTTCCTGATTTGCAGACAGGTGACGGTCATGGCGGAGCTGCAGCTTCATCCACAAAGAAAAACTTCATTGACCAGTTTTTTGGGGTGGAGTTTGACACTACGTATCCTTTATGATCTCTAACACTGATTCCCATTAACATCGATGATAGTTTATTTGTTTATACACTGTGTGTGTGCACGTCTCTTTAACTCACGCTTGTGCAGAATGAAGTGCACAGAGTCTGAGGACGAGGAACCCACCAAAGGTACAGAGAGCCAACTGCAGCTTAGCTGCTTCATCAACCAGGAGGTCAAATATCTGGCAACCGGCATTAGATTGGTGAGTGTGAAAAGGGAACAGAAGAATATTCTGCATTGTGATTTGTCAGAAGGTGTTGATTAATTTTCTGTAACGGCAGCTCTTTCAGATTACAGGTTTATATTAAAGCGTTTGTTCTAATGCATTATTGTTTCTATAGTAACATTGGGGCGTATACCAGTAACTCCGCTTTACTACACCACCCCACTGTGGATTATTTTCTAATAACGTCACATGGGGAGTTTTATTTCTTTATCTGACTCTTCATATGTTTATTATTCCTGTTAATATCTTTCTTTCTGTCTTAATCCAGCGACTACAAGAAGAAATCACGAAATTTTCTCCGTCTCTACAGAGAGACGCTCTCTATATGAAATCGGTACGACACACTATCAGTCAACTCCGTTTGTTTGTTTGTTTATTTGTATGGTCCTTTTTTACAATAAGTCTTTATTTGTCCATTTCAGTCTAAAATGAGTCGTCTCCCGGCGTACCTCACTGTTCAGATGGTTCGCTTCTTCTACAAAGAGAAGGAGTCTGTTAATGCCAAAGTCCTGAAGGTAAGATTCATTGTCTACAGTACATAACCTCGGGTAGGCTGACCAAACGTCCAGGTAGTGGAGTCTGACCTGTTCCAGTTCCTCCTACCTGGGCGGAGTTGAACCAAAAATCTCTCCGTTGTGTGTGTGTGTGTGTGTGTGTGTGTGTCTGTGTGTGTGTGTAGGACGTGAAGTTCCCCCTCATGCTGGATGTGTATGAGCTGTGCACTGCTGAGCTGCAGGAAAAAATGGTGCCTGTGAGGTCCAAGTTCAAGGACATGGAGGACAAAAAGCTGGAGAAACAGCAGCAGAAGGTAAGATTTCATGCACTCGCCCATCCTCTGATGTGTACTGAAGTCACGGGTTATGATTCTCCTCAATTTCTGATCCACAGATCGATCAGAAGGTTGAGGCTCCAAAAGAAGTGAAATACGATGCCTTTTCATTTCCTGACGGTGCGTATATGTGCACTTTTACGTGAATATTTATGAAAACATGGTGAATACTGAGATAATTGAGATAATGTCTCATTGCTGCGCAGATCTGGGCTCCAATAACAGCGGTTACTACGACCTGCAGGCTGTTCTGACGCATCAGGGCCGCTCGAGCTCCTCCGGCCATTACGTCGCCTGGGTCAAGAGGAAAGAAGGTGAGGAGGGCGTTTATGCTCTTTCCACATCTCTAAAGAAAATACAAATATTTTAGTGACTATTGAACTGCCATGAACAGTTCCTGCCCAAAATTCCACCACAGCCAATCGGACCGTAATGCTGCACTCCCACTATATAGGGAAAGAAACCGTAATTCCCACTTGTTAACTGAGGGAAAATGTTTATCATCAGCCTTGGAGGGGGAATTAAGGTTGTCTGACCAAAGCTGAGTGAGTTGACTGTTGACGTAAACATGCTGTGTATCATAGGCAGCCTTAAAACATTTCATCTCATAATGAATTACGGTAAAAAATTTGAATAGATCACACTTCAATTCTATTGATGATTAGCGAAATACCGTGCTAATATTTAACACGAACACAGCTACATGCTAACGCTTGTTCATATTGGATTTAAAATAAAAATACAACCAAAACTTTTATCTAGTATGTGAAACGGCTACACGTTAGTGCTTTCCAGTCGGAATAGCGGGAAGTTTTCCGTCTTCTGGAATTGTCCCACATGATGTCAAAGCGGAAGGTAGGTTTTTATATCGTCCCTTTGTTTGGGTGTATTACGGTAGGAATTTTATTAAATAAATATTGTAACGAGAGGATAATAAACTTTACTGTAACTCACATCAGCAGATGAAGGTTTTATTATGAAACTTCCACCAATGGAAGATTTTATGCAAATTAGTTGTGATGCAGTGAACCGATTGGCTGTACTCATTTTCTTGGTCGAGTAGAGGTGGGGGGGAAAAAAACTGGGGTTTATTACAAAAATACATTTTAAACTATGATGAGCTGTGTATAAATTACACAGTGGATGATGTATAGAATAGGCCACGCCCACAAAAGATAAACATACATCACTGTTTTTTTTTTTTTTTTAATTGATTCTTGCAGACGAGTGGGTGAAGTTTGATGACGATAAGGTGAGCGTGGTCACGCCCGAGGACATCCTGAAGCTGTCAGGAGGCGGAGACTGGCACATTGCGTACGTGCTGATTTATGGGCCGCGGCGTCTCGAAATCATGGAAGAAGAACAGAAACAATAACACAGACACGAGATCACGCGTTCTTTACCGCCATGTCCGAGCACTGTCTACGTAAGATGTGCAATAAACCCTGGTGTCTTTCAAACCCCACGTCACGTCAGCGTGGTCTCTGTGCAGGAACCGCCTCCATCTCCGGGGCAGCTGTGATGCGTATCCGCGTTATGGTTTTGGATTTTTGTGTGTTTTTTTTATTTTATTTTTTTGTAGTTTCTCCATCATCTCCATTTCATAATCTGCAGCTTTGAGGCAATCGCTCAACGTACTCTTGGGCTGACTGAAGGAAGTGATGAAATTTAGAAAGGTTATGACTTCCTGAACATTATATATATTCGTTGTGTATTTATTTTCCCCACACACACCTTCAGCGACGCCAATAAGACATTGATGTAGCAACAGTACGATAAATAAATCATGATACAATTCTGACGCCGTACAAAACTAATTCACACAACACTGTAAAGGTCATGACCTCGCGTTGGCCACGTTTCGTTCTGACGCAGCCGTCCTCATAGCCACGTCGTAACTAGCGTGAGTCGACATGCTAGCAAACTAGAAAACTATCTGGCTAACACGAGCACTTGGCTGATTTAGAGAACATGATTAAACACTGAATATATTTACACACGATAAGTACAGCCCTGGTGATGTCATAATTGGTTGATCAAATTTGACTTGTCATGTGATGTTTGCTAGCTAAGGGTAAGGCTATCTATGGAATTATTTGTGCCACTAATAGTAAAATTTGGATTGTAATTCCTTAAACATGAACGTTTGTTATTCATTTTGTATTTGTAGGTAAAATATTCAAATCAGGATTTAGTGATCGACTGAGCTTTAAACGGCCGTGCCACGGAACTGAGAACTTAGAGTAGAAAGCATAAATTTGAATTTATGTAGAAATTTCAGCGTAAACATTTCAAAAGCTAGTGGCACAAATGTCATTCCATGCTAGCTTGGTTATGTTAGTGGATTAATTTTAAGCACAGATCAACTTCAGTCTAAACAGTAGTGCCTCCTAGAGTGGGAGTGATGGTCACATGATGTGTATGATGCTGCAGGGAGCGTCCTTCTGATTGAAACCCAAATCTATCCCCAGGTATGGTGATGAGTCCTAAAAATTTGTATCACACTTTACAGTGTTACTTCTTTATTTTTTAAAAATGACTTTGTTTGGCTTTTCCAAATGGACACATGACTCAGATTAGTCCAAAATAAGACATCATTCCTTACTGGGGGATTGACTATAAATCACACAAAAGGTATTGGTGAGGAGTTTGTGATGGTAACAGTGGGCCTCATTTATCAGATCATTTAGTAAAGCTTTCTTTAAGTGTGTAAATGTTTTCACACCAATCAGCTGTAAATTACCAAGCCCAGCTGATTTACATTTAGCCACACCCACAAAATGGCGACTGAATGATGAAAGAGTACCTCTTGAGCACGGTGGGAGCCAAACTTCAGACACCCAATAACACTTCCTTCCTCTAATGGGTCCCATTACTTTTGTCCTGATTGAACAACTAATCAGCTTTTTCTTGGGATCACTTTCTTTGCTTATAGTATATAAATTAACCCCCTCCCAAGATCCAAACTGCTGCCTGCGTGTGAGCTGGCCTTCTTGTGCATCCCTTTACATAAACTCTTTCGTATGTAGTTTGATTAAACGAGGCCTGCTGCATAACGTTTAACATTACCATTTCAACCAAAAGTAAACGTGCACTCAGACTGTTTCAGGGAAACTGTATGAAGACATGCTAAAGCGGTAGCGCTAAGCTCCTGCCGTCTCAGACGATCAAACTGTTATAATAGTTATGGACTGTTTTCATGTGTGCTTGATGCAATGATGTGGATATTCTCAGCTCATCCACCTGCCATTGGTTCATTCATTTGTTCGTTGCGACTGTGCCTGCACCGACTCGAACATTTCTCTGTTTAACTTATTGACTGCTGGCTTTTCGTAAAAACGTCTGTGATCCAACCACAATAAAATGATGCAGATGGTATTGAACCGTGCTACTGTAACACGACTGATGTTTATTTGCAAATACATCATATGTACATAACACCATGTGGAAATGACATTACGCTAATCTGCTTTTAGCATAGTGCTAGTGAGCTCCGCCTTAAAAGTGACGTCCAGATGAATGAAGAGCAGGTAGCTCGGTCACCTCTAACTTATCATTAGCACTGTGCTAAGTGGAGTCCTGCGTTAGCGCTCATGTGTCACTGAAGCTCTGCGCGATGCTCGTGAAGCCAGCACTGTTCAGCGCTGTGACCAGGCTCTCCATGGTGGCCTGGGCATCCTCTCGGTCCTGCCAGGACACCAGCATCATTTTGGCCTGAAGGTCCACATCGTCGCTGTCAGCTTCGATCTCGCGAATCTCCGCCTCCTTCACGTCCAGGTGAGGGGCGAGCCTCTTCCACTGCGCGCCGAGCTTCTTGGCGATTTCATCCATCTGACTGTTCGTCACCAATTTGTCCTGAATGCTCGGACCTGAGGCGGAGAAAGACGCCGAGTCAGCTTTGTTTTACAGAAAAGAAATTCAGATCAAGTGGCCATTGGTTTGTTTTGCGTTGACTCAAAGCTAAATGCAATAAAAAATACAAACATGAACTATCAAAACATTATTTTGATTAAAATAAATGTCTTAAATAGTCAACAATACTTATGAGCAATTACATGTTATTAAAAAAATTTTCTTGACTAACACTGAATATATGACATTTTTAAAAGTCAATAACACTTACAACTTGACAATAACGGCATATTAGGGCCACAGTAGATAAAAATAAATAATAAATATGGAGCTGAGGGGCGGGGTAATAGTCCGGGGGGGGTAGGGGGACCCTCTGACATTCTCTGAGACAACAGCCACATGCTTCCCGGGAAATGTAGTTACATTTCTTAGCACTTTATTCTTTTATATTGCGTTATGGAGGAGGGAAGACTGTTTCCTGTAACTCTGGGCTCAGTCATGGTGGCTGTGATTTGATGATGATCCAAACCTGCAAAGTGAAGTGAGCTGGTTCCATGACAAAAAAAAACTTTTTCTGAGTGTTTTTTTTTCTTGTCAAGTTACAACTATAATCTCAGAGAATATTGGAGTTTTTTCTCGTACATTTACGACTTTAATCCCGGAAATTCTGAGTTTGAATGCTACATCTTAAAAAAAACAAAACACTATTTGAGTAATTACAGGTTATTAAAAAGACAAAAACATTTAAGAAAACATTAAAGCCCAAATATAATTTTTTTAATTGTTAAAAGTTTGTTATTGCACATTATTACAAAAAAAGATGAAAAATAATCACATTTTTCCAAACCAAAACAGAATCTGTTAATGTTAAAATATTTAATTTCCGAAATTTAAATTCACACCCAAATAAAAACCCTTAAAAAAACCTCAATATTTGAGTTACTACATCTTTTAATTGATCAGACATTTTTTAATATTTTTGACTTGCTTCCCTTTAATTTTTTTAATAACAAGCTTTTTGAGGGTCGATATCTTTTCCAACATAAACAAACGTACAAACGAGTAAATAAATGTGTGTTGTGTATTTTGTGTGTGGCTGATAAAATTCAGCTTCCTCTGGGATTCAGACACCTGATTTGGTCCCAACATCTTGATAACATTATTATATTAGATCTTTCCTAATTTACTGACAGTCTGTGCTGAGTGTTTGAAAAATAAAACACTGAGTAAAAAGTCAATACCTAAAGATCGTGATGTTATTTTTAAACGAAGTGCAGGTGTGTGTGTGTGTACAGTGTTATATATACAGACAGGTGACAAATTAAAGGAAAAAACCAAGTGTGTGAAGTGTGTTAGTGAGGCGTCGAGCTTTTAGGGTATCTTCAGCGCTCTGAGGCATCGATTCTTTAGGACTGTACTGGAGGGAAGGGGGTGGAGCCTTCCTGGAAAAGACTACGCCCGTCTTAGGATAAAGGGGACTGGACAGAAGAGCTCTGCAGTGGGACGTGTGGAGTTAAACCATGTTTCCCTTCATCACCTGCCTGTAGATTATTTATATTTCTGTCTGGATTAGGCGAAGCTGTGTGTGTGTGTGTGTGTGTGCGCACTCCTGCATGCTCACTGTCATTGCTCTCCTTCAGCAGATTGTCCCCGTTCTCGTCCTCCTCCTCTCCTGTCTTTATCTCCTCAGAAGGGAGGTCCTTCTGTTACAAAAAAACAAACACAATGTAAAAAGACACAATGTAAAAAGACAGTGTGTGTGTGTGTGTGTGAAGAGAATTAAAGTGTGTGACTCACGGGCAGCTCCTTGGCCAGTTTGATCACCATGTTCTCCAGATAATCCTCCAGACTCTTGAACTGCTGGTTGGTGGGCTGGAAGAAGTGCGGACTGCGGCGCGAGAGGAGACGGAGAGCTCGCCAGCCGTAATTGGAGTTCCTCACCACCCTAAACACACACACACACACTATTTTAACAGAATTATGGCATAATCTGCTCTGATAAATGTCCAACATCAGGACTGACGTGTTCCTGATAACAGTATTATAGATGATAAATATCACAACACAATCTTATAAACAATCGCTGGCACAAGCCTGTTATTTATTGCTCAAGTTTGAAAAGAAAGAAGGGAAAGAGAGCTGCACATGAAGGAAAAGAGAATGGACTTGGAGGAAAATGAGAGATACAAGAAAGAAGAGAGAACTGACTAGAGAGAAAGGAAAGAGAGCTGGGCAGGGAGTAACAGAGACCCGGGCAGGAAAGACAAAGATGAACTGGAAGAGGCAGGAAAGGGAAAGAGTTGGACAGGAAGTAAGAGAGAGCTGGATGGCATCATATAATATTCAAGTTTGATAAGATGTTAAATATAATTATGAAATGAAGGACTTTAACAATCACAGAGACTCAATATTCATAAAACTTGAATTAGAATTTCAGGAAATAATTTAAATAATAAAACAATATCAGATCCACATGACTGAAGTGCACTATATAGTGAGCACGTGTGCATACTTGTACTGATCCTCCACCATGTTGGCCGGGTCGGCCTGCTCGATGGCCTCCTCAAAAAACTCCTCCAGCGACGGCATGAACTCCCTTCAGTCACACACACACACACACAACAAACGTATATACACGTAGTAGATTATAAACAGTTACTACAGTTATTATGTGTATGTTATTGTTGTTTAGATCATTAGGTTTAAAGAACAATCTATCTTCTCTACACCACATGTATGATGTAGGACACCGTGTAAACGTGAACACACACCTGCTGTCGGACTTGCACGCCTCCATGTTGTCAGGATTGAGGTTCCACAGTCGTGTCAGTTCATCACTGAGATCGAGAGAACGTGCGGATAATCATAACAGGCTTTTAACTATTTTCAGTAAATGAGACTGTTGACACTGAAAAGTCTGACCACTCCACCAGGAAGTGATTTTACCTCAGCGACTGTAAGTAAATCTCTCGTAAATGAAAATAAAAAAAAGACAATGGATAAAGAGTTTGGTTCTTACTTGCCCATGAGGAGTTTACGCTCTGGCCCTTTCCCCAGGAAGTCCTCAGGAGCTGCTCGCTTTCTGCTGGGCCGCTGAGGTTTAGTCTCTGTGGTTCTGAGACAGAGATGGGTGTTTAGAAGAAGATCCCTTATGAACTAATGATTTAGCTAGCTAACAATATTTAGCAAATACTGTAATAATAAATTCTCAGGAATATCAAAATTCCCCTAAAACTATGAGTAGGCTTAACATTCACCGCTAAGCAATTCCACATGTTCCACCATGCTGAGAAATGACAACGTGAAAGTTTTTACATTTCTGATACTCTACCTTTCTTTGACAAAGCTTGGACATCCCTCGTTCTTCCAGGCGTTCCAGTTTTCTTCCGTGTTTAGAATGTGCTGTCGATCAATTCGAATGAACAAATTAGCACACCAGATTTATCTGAACGTTCAAAAAGTGGAACATAGCTGTGATTTTCTGTAACGCCAGTGGAATCAATCACACGCCACCTAGTGTCTGGAAAATACGTTGCTGATGGAAAATTCCAGACTGTCACGCAGCAGTGTTGTTATCTTTACATAAAGGGATTTAATTACAGATGACGAGCTGAATGAGATCTTACCTCCACCATAGCAGCAAACTTCTCACCATCGGGTGGAGTTTCTCTGAGTAACTTCGCAGGAAAAATAACCGTATTATTAGAGTACAGCTAAAGTACAGTACAGTATAGTATAGCTAGAGCTGTTACAGGAATGATACACTGATATTTTGATACCACCCAGCCTGGTATGACAGACAGACAGATAGAGAGGAGGAGACAGATGAGAGGGGGAAGAGAGCCAGACAGGAACGGAGGGGAGCAGGACAGGAATGGGGGCGGGGGTGGGGGGTGGAGGAGAGAGCCGGACAGGAACGGG
>JAOTRR010000047.1:711916-723206 GCA_028570945.1 Gogo arcuatus | reverse complement strand
TACACAATTCGATGGTTCATATGCTATAATATTATTATTCTATTCAGGGTGATTTTGTGCCCTTGTGAATATTTTGCTCATAAACTCATCAGGAGCTCCGCTTTTAGGCACTGCCTATATATATATATATATTAAGAAGTGTAAACTCCTCTGTCCTGAAGAATTTCCCGTGCTGGGAAACTTGACACTTGAGACTCCATCCTAAATGTTAAATAAATGTCTCCTAACAAAAATGTCACCATATCAATGATTACAGGTTTTCCCGTCTTAAACAACAACATGTTTTTTAAAGTCCGTTTATTATTATTAGTCTTGGTTTATATGGCGCATCCGCTGTACAAGTCCCTCTGAATGAGCTGTTGCTATTGAAACCATAACATATTAGAACGAGTGCGTGAATATAAACCTGACGTTCATGTTACAGCTGGAACTACTGTGCAAATATAATGCAGGCCTTCTGACCAATCAGAATCGAGAATTTAACCGCTCTGTGGTACAATGGGACATATTAAATGATTCAGAGTCAGAGGAACATATAAAACCCGAAACCTCATCCTGTCTCAGCTCGAGAAAAGGAATCAATACTAATACTTCTGTTATATTAAGAATTGAATGTACATAAAAATGGGATGATGTTTGTTTAGAATAAAGTGTAGTAAGTGTGTAATGTGGTGTTTAAATACACAACAACAACTCTAATGTAGGTGTTTCACTTGTACCCGCAACACACACACACACACACACACACACAAACATGTCATCCACTCAGCGGTGCTCCTGTGGTGCCAATTCTTTGTGCAGGGTAACAGATGGGCTATAGGATATATAATATACCGTATATACATTAGCTAAGTGTTGTATGTGTACATGAACATCAGATTGCACACAGATTATGTGTGTGTGTGTGTATGTGTGTGTGTGTGTGTGTGTGTGCGCCCAAGTCGTCGTCTTGCACTATTAATAGCGGTGTTAAATGTTAATGCATTCAGGTGCAACTGACTTCACGGGGTTAAAGGTCACACTGCTAATGATCATAGCTGCCCCTTCGCCCCAACACACACACACACACACACACACACACACACGATGCAACACAACTGCCTGCTCACCAACATGCACTGACAGACACACACACACACACACACACACACACACACACACACAAAACAAGCACAGGAATTCAGTTGACGTTAATTATCATGACTTCACACTCACTGTGGCGAAACATCGGAGTATTCTTAGCACAAAGACCACACACACACACACACACACACCATATTAACAAAGCCTACTAGTACAATATGAAACCAAACCAATGATCAATAAAAACATTAAACAATATGAGCATGATCATAACAGCAGGAATTATTTATCTCATTTACTTTTTATTTTATTTAATATGTTTTATGTTGGACAGCGAGCTCCTCTGATCTGATCTCTCCTGAAACATCATATATACACATTTCATTTCTCATTCTCTTATTAAAACATCCCCCTCCCCCGAGTCCACTGAGTCATGAAATAGACATGAGTGTTTGTTACTGTCAGAGTTTCAGCTCGTACGCTGGATTGGACGTTACGGGATTAGGATCACTGCGTGACACAAACTGGAGGCTGTAAATCTGAAGAAGAAAAACCCAGAGATTGTTTTATAAGTACAATGTACAAGGACATCATGATCAGGAATTTATTTATTTATATATTTACTTTGGGGATCTTGGTATTGTTGAATTGTTCGAAGCAAAAAGGCTGCAGAATACCATAGGAGTTTAAGCCTAACTGTAATGAAATGGATAGGATGGATCATTAGTCACGAGTGATCTAATGCCTTTAGGTTAAAGAAACAGTTAGCATAAGGCATAATAATAATAAAGCTGTAGCAATATTACAGTTAAATATGTAATAAACATAGTTAATATGAAGCAAAATAGTGCATATGATACCAAAGTTTAATGGTGCTGTCATGTTATGGGCGGTAGACGGATGTAAGTGCAGGAAGATTGTTTATTAAAAGCAGGCAGGCAAACATAACCAAAATGTGAGGCAAAGAGCATTTAACAAAAATGGGCAGAGTTCAGGTGAGGCACAAACAGGATATCAGAGTTTAGGCAATGCATGGTCAGGAAAACAGAAAACAAAGTCGAAACCAGAGTAGCAAAACAGAATATAAGGATTGGTAACGTCAGACACTTGGTACAGAGTGTATACTTCGCAAAGTCTGTGTGTTTAGGAGAGTCCTTAGAAGCACACGCTGTGATTTTGCTCTGATCAGGAACAGGTGCATGGCAATTAATCCTAATGAGCTTGAGTGCAGCGCTGTACATGCATAGCAGTCCGAGGTGCGCGCTGCGTGCTCTGGGCGCCAATGCACATGGAAGTGACAGGTGCTAGTGCCATGGTTTTATATTCAACAAACTTAGCCAGCCCAAAACACCACAGGAAAGAAAGCCCAAGCCTTACTTCTGCTGCAGAGGATAAGTTCATTAGAGTTGCCAGCCTCAGAAATCGCCAATTAACATCACTTCAGATTAGAACTTACATGAAAGCTTTACAGAGTTCAAGTAGCTGACACATCTCAACCTGTTTGGAGCAGACTGTGTGAATCAGGCCTTCATAGCCGAATTACTGCAAAGAAACCACTACTGAGGGAGACCAATAAGAAGAAAAGAATTGCTTGGGCCAAGAAACACAAGGAATGGACTTTAGACCAGTGGAAATCTGTACTTTGATCTGATGAGTCCAAATTTGAGATCTTTGGTTCCAACCACTGTGTCTTTGTGAGACACAAAAAAGGGGTAATGGATGGTACCTGCATGTGTAGTTCCCACCGTGAAGCATGGCAGAGCAGGTGTGATGGTGTGGAGATGCTTTGTTGGTGATGCTGTTGGTGATTTATTTAAAATTGAAGTCACACTTAACCACATCACTACCACAGCATTCTGCAGTGACATGCCACAACATCTGTTTTATGCTTAGTGAGACCATCATTTGTTTTTCAACAGGACAATGACCCAACACACACCTCCAAGCTATATCAGGGCTATTTAACCAAGAAGAAGATTGAAGGAGTGCTGCATCAGATGACCTGGTCTCCACAATCACCCGACCTAAACCCAACTGAGATGGTTTAGTATGAATTGGACCTCAAAGTGAAAGAAAAGCAGCCAACAAGTGCTCAACATACATGGGAACTCCTTCAAGACTGTTGGAAAACCATTCCACGTGTCTACCTCATGAAGCTGTGTGAGAGAACGCCAAGAGTGTGCAAAGCTCACCAAAGCAAAAGGTGGCTACTTTGAAGAATCTAAAATCTAAAAGTTTGCTTTGTTTACCTTTTTTTTGCTTACACCATAATTCCTTGTGTTATTTCATAGTTTTGATGCCTTCAGCATCATTCTACAATGTAAAAAATATTAAAAATAAAGGAAAACATTGAATTAGTAGGTGTGTTTTAGAAGCCACACTTTTGACTGGTACTGTATATATAATTCATATTTCTTTTCCCACTCTGTAATCTTGCACTCTATCTCACCACTGCTGTATTTTATTTCTTCTTTCTACCTTTATACTTTTTTTTACATTGTTTTAAATTTATTTTATTTACTTTATTATTATTATTTTCTTGCAGAGCGTCCAAACTTAAAATCTCATTGTACAAGGAACGTTGTGCAAATGACAATCACGTTCTTGAACCTTGAAATGTTTGTAAGTTTATAGTAAGATAGAGTGCATTTTTTCATATAAATGTCATATTTTGTAACAGATATAACCCAAAGGTTTCTCACAGCATGTCTGACTTTTAGACGTCTGTGTGTAGGCTTTTAATTGCTATAACCTTTCTTTACATGGAACAGCCAAGAGACTAAAGCGAGAGAGATCACGACAACCCTTTTACAACCTCAAAACATCGAGCACAAAGATCATCATTACATGGACACAGATGATCTTTACAGTGTTTTTGTTCATTTAGTGCCGTCTCATGGAATAAAACCGACCTAGACTTGAATCTAGCCTCTGCTTCTCCTTTATTACAAAACACATTAGGAGGTGACAGATGATTATGATGATGATGGTGATGATGATGATGAAACAATGCAACACATCAACAAAAACATCTTTCTTTCTGATTGTTGTTAATTAAGTCTAATCAAAGGGGTCAAATCCAGGCTTGGTAAGATACAGAACTGAACACTGTAGTGTTTTTTTCTGCTCCAAAATGTTCAATTTAACTCACCATGAAATATCTAGTGGAGAGTAAAGATTCATTTCTGCCATGCTGAGTCTCAGGAATGTGTATTGTGATGTCATTAATCACAATATCAATATTAATATCATCATATCGCCCAGCACTAATTGGTTAAATATCACGTTTCGAAATAAATCACGTCGAATCAGAGCTAGGAGTCAGAAAACCACTCCCAGTTTCCTTTTTTCTCTTTTCATGAAACAGATGTAGGAATGCTATCAGCTTAACATGCTAACAGAGCAATGTGTGGAGTCCTGAACAAATCTGTCAATGATTTCTTGTGCATTCTAGCTAAGTACTTGAAGACAAACATAATCGTAACACTAGCTAATTGCAATGCTAGCTATGCTTCCTCTTTCTCTCTGTCTTCAGTAGTATTTTAACGATGTTTAAAAGAAATAGGCCGCCATGTTGCAGATTTGTGATGCGATTGCACACAGCAAGTAATTAGAAATGCAGATGCAATGCAGCAGAATTAACATCCTGTTTTTATCCATTTTTTGTCCTTCGTCTGAGCAGGGTCAAGCACAAGAGCGCTGGTGTTCAGAGAGAAACATTAATTTCAGAAGTGGAAAAAAATGTTCAAATCTTCAAATAATGAACATCAGTCCTTCAGATTCAATTTAATCCTCCTAATAGCCTGCATATCTGAATCCAGTCCACTCACAAAGTCAGAGAGCAACAGGAAGGGAGTTCAAATGAAAAAGCATTAGCAATGTAGCGGTGGGGGGGGGCGGAGCTACAGAAGAAAAAAACCTAAATCTCCCATGTGGCTCTTCTACAAAAGACTATTTTTTATGTGAATTTACATCTTTTATCAAATTCATCTGCAATCAGATCAATTTTTATCATCATTATTAATCCAAACTGATATATAAGCAAGAAAAAAATGAAATAAAATTACAGAGATCGACACAAAAAGCAAAAAGCACTTAGCCCTAGACCAGGAAATGTTTTTATTTCATGTAGTGATACTTAAAAAATGACGCGTCGTTTTTCTTTATAGTCTTCAAGGCTCATGTGCATACAGAGGAACCATCTCTCAAAAACAATCTCATGAAAGTGTATAAGTGAAGTTTAGAGGCGGGGCTAACATTTGCATTATTTTCTGACATCGTTCGTGTGATTTGGAACAAAAATGTGGTTAAATCAGGCTGCGTTTTTACCTTTTTTTGTCTTATTAACTTGAAGAGAGAGAATAAAGAGAGGCTGGTGAGGGAAAGACTGTTTATAGCTGCTATAATGTAAGAATCAACTTGTTTCGCAGAACATTAAATGTAACTATTGTTGGAAAATCGCTGTGGCGTAAGAGGAATAAAACACATGGGAACGTGCTGTTACAGGAAAGTAACCAGGGTCGGAACAGTAACTCTGCTTCATCACAGGATTTTACTGTAACACACACACACACACACACACACACACACACACACACACACAGTGGAGCTTTACTTACTTATAACATAAACCCAGACAGATTTACTCACCGCTGGTAAGACAGGAAGTGAGGAAAAAGAACATGAAAAACAGCTTGAGATGGAAAGGAAGTTGTATTGCGGAGCTGCGTATAAACTCCTCCTTCTAATAAAGACTGGTTATGATACAGCACGTTCCTGCTTATTTAGCTTGTTCATGTTAGAATCTACCTGTAGGATATTTTTATTTCTTCCTGATATTCAGTCTCATGCTCAAATTTTCATAAAAGTGTAGGAACAAGATAATTAAGTTGTGGGAAAGAGATCATTGATTTGTGGAAATGAGATAATTAAGTCATGGCAAGATAATTAAATTGTGAAAATGAGTTAGTTAAGTCATGAGAACAAGATAATCTAGTTGTAAAAATGAGATAATTAAGTCATGAGAACAAGATATTTAAATTGTGGAAATGATGCGATTAAGTCATGAGAGCAAGATAATCAAGTTGTGGGAATGAGATAATTGAGTCATGGGAACAGGATTAATGCAGTCAACGCCATGCTTTAGTAATGAGAAGGAACGAGATGAATAAGTAATGTGATGGAACAACATACAAATCATGGGAACAAGATAATTTGGTTGCAGAAATCAGATAATTAAGTAATGGCTATCACTTAATAAAGCAAGGAAAAGTTTTGATGTGCACTTTATTAATTACTGCAGTAATATCTTTTCCCCAGAATTAAATGGTGACTTTCATAAGTTTAAAGAAGTAAAACAATACATTTTTATTTAAATAGGTTTAATTCATTTTTCTTTGGATACAGTAATTTTAAGAATTAAAAATTGTCTCAGTGAACTGATTTCATGGCCATGCATTATTATTATTATTATTATTATTATTATTATTATTATTATTATTATTAGAGTGAAGTCACTTTGTGTGAATCCATGCTTTTCCTGCAATTCCTCCATTCTTATCATTTCTAATCCACAGAGAGCATCCTCTCTCCCTCTCTCTCTCTCTCTCTCTCTCTCTGCTTCTTCAATTTTCTTTCTTAGCATTTCTAATATCACTCCTCACTCTCCCCTCGACCCTGGCAAAACAATTTTGCGGGCTGCTAGACCTAATCCAGATATTTCCCGAGACGTGTTGTTCACTTCCTCTGTCCCCGAGTCCTGTGATAGCATGCTCCCTCATTTCTCAAACTCTTTCATCTTAAAGGACATTTCTGCGTCAGAGCTGCTCTCATTTGAGTGTGAGAGGAAAAATATCAGAGGCTAATCAGATCTGACACAAGATCTACTCTAAAGGCAAAGTACATGCCTCAGAGAAGAGAAAAAAATAACACAAGAAATGAAAAGGTTTAATAATATATCAAACATTATGTAATATCTGAATGACATTAGATACAGCTGTGACGCTGTTTGATAAATGTATATCTGTAACAAAGTCCTTATTATCATCTCCAAATCCGTCTGCTTAAAATTACACTCCGCTCAGACTTTATGCAAATTAAAGAATATTTTAGCGTTACTGTACACAACTGTCTCCATGTACTGACTACGTGTAGTTGTGCCTGGATGTCATGGATGAAACATTAATCCATCTTCTTTCTCCAAACTAATTTTGAGCATTTATTTAAAAACAGTACAGTGTTTAACAGCACATATGATGAGGAATGCGCACCACTGGATGTTGCCATAAATCAGAATATCTTTTTATTACTACAGTCAGGTGTATAAATATTTATTCATTGTTTTTGTTATTTTAGATGACTATCACAGTAGAATGGAGTTAAACAACGAATATGCCATCAAAGTGCAGATTGTCAGCTTTAATTTGAGGGGCTTTACATTGAAATCAGGTGAGTAGTGTAGGAATTGCTGCACTTTTTAAACGTGGTCCTCACCCTTTTAAAGGCCAAGTTTATCCAAAAGTAACTGGACAATCTAACAATCATAAATTGATGTTTTTAATCTTTGCTTTGACGCCAGTCCTTTGATCACCAGATGCTGTGCTGATTCTCTGCTGGGTCTTTACTGCAGAACTTCCTGCTTGTTCTTGAGGCGTTTTAGGTGCATTCATGTGGTGTTGGAATAATCTGAAAAATTAGTTCCTGACTGGGAAAATTCACATGAATGCCGCCTCAAGTCGGAACAACAACTCAGAAAGTCGGCAAAAATTTTGGTACATGCCTTTCCAAGAAACATGCCACTTCTTGCATGGACAGCACCATATTTGTTGTAGTTTTTGTACTTCCACCATGTTAATGGCTTCCTTTACAGCTGAACTGCCATACTTCTGAGCAAATACAGATGTTTTTATGATTAACATGTGTATGTTTTAAATTATTCATATGTCATGACTCACCTGATCCATTTCCTTTGCTCTTCATTGTCATGCAAATACCAGGCATCCATGTTGTTTCCACATTCTGATTTAAAAGCACATGAACACACCGAAGTCAGAAGAACAACTTCATAACTCGGGAAATAGGGCCATCCAAGGACCCAAGAACGTTGCATTAGTCTTCAGTTCGTTTTGTCTTCATTGAGTGAAACGCAGTTGGAGTCAGGTGATTGATTTGGCCATTCCACGTCTTTGCCTTAAAACAACTTGGGTTGCTTTGGACGTGTGCTTCAGGTCATCATTGTCCATCTACACTGTGAAGCATCATCTAATGACATTTGCAAAATTTGGTTGAATGTGAACAAACAATACAGTTTGTTCCCTTCTCCATACTCTTCTCTTCCCATCATTCTGCTACAAGTCGATCTTTGTCTCAGGATGTTGTTCCAGAACCGTACGGACGTCATCTACCAACTTTGTCATCCACCACAGTTGTTTTCTGTGGTCTTCCAGGCCTTTTAGAGTTCCTGAGCTCAGCAGTATGTTCTTTCTTTTTAAGAATGTACCAGATAGTTGATTTGGCCACAGTGAATGTTTTTGCTGTCTCTCTGTCTGTCTGATGGGTTTGTTATGATTTTTCAGTGTATGATCGGCTTGCTTCACTGGCAGTGAGCTCGTGGGACTTTATTTTGAGAGTTAACAGCAACAGATTACAAATGCAAATGCAACACTTGGAATCAACTCTGGATTCCACTTTTATCTGCTTACTTGTAAGTGAAATAATAAGGATATAACACACCTGACCATGGAACAGCTGAGCTGCCAATTATCCAATTACATTTTTCACTTTTCAGCTTATTTCACTTTTCACTTTTCATTTATCTTTGTGGTCTCGCACTGAAACACTTTCACATTCACACACGCTGCTCTGCCAATTGCAACTCTCCGCCCCCGCCATCACTGAAAAAGAGGAAACAAACAGACAAACACACTCATCAGCCTTACACAAACTCAGGTGTGATTGCTTTTGCCTCTCACCTCCCGTGGCCTCGCTCTCCACTCACAAACAGACACTCAACCATGCCCCTGCCCACACAGTCCCTTAAAGAGCGTGAGGACCACATATAAAAAGTGCTGATATTCCTACACTGTTCACCCAATTTGGCTGAAAATACACTCAAATTAAAGTTGAAAGTCTGCACTTTGACCTCATGTATAATATAGATATCAGATAATATCAGTATCATGATAAATTATGCCATAAATCTCTTTTCTGAGATATTGAAGGTATTGTAATTTAAATTACAAATTATTTTGATTTGTTCTGAATCTTTAAATTTAAAATCTGTAAATTTATTTATTAAATTTATTATTACAATTTATTCCAACTGCAAGATTTTTTTCCACTTTTAAATAATTTATTTGCTATTTTTCCACCAGTTTATTAGCACACATACACTAACATGATACATTTTGTGCAATCTATAAATGTCTTCAAATACTATATGATATTTATGTCTTATTATCCAACCTCTGAAACAAACTTTACCACCATAATATTGTCATTGTAAGAAGGAACTTTCAAGAATAATTTTTAAAAAAACCTTTAATAAATATTTTGGTATTATTTTGTCTTTAAGTGGCAGAAGCAAGCTTCCACAAATTTAATACCTGCCCTTCTATCGTATTAATTTACACACTGTAGATGGTAAATTGGTGTTTTCGTATTGACTTTGCCCACTATTTTACACTTTTAGGTAGAAAAGCACAAAATTACATATTTGGACGACATGGACACGTATTCAGGTGAAAGACAATCCTCTGTAGAGCCTGTTGTTGTTTTACACTCACACCTTTTGAAAATTCCACCTCAGCCCTTAAAAATGGGTCATTTTGTTCTTATTTCCTTAGTTTTCTTTCGCTTACAAATATATGAAATAAAAATGTTATGAAAGAATTCTCTTTCCTTAGTCCTTTGAATGACCTTGTATCTTAAATAACATGTTTTATATTCAAAACAACTGCTTTAATCACTGATACACCATTAACGAACTAATTAACTGCTTCACTCCTTATTAAGTCGAGTACATAATTGAAGAACACAGGAACAGCTGGAGATTTAACAGACTGTTTTATGCCCTTCAGCAAAAACATGTATTATCTTTTAAAGAAGGAAATGCACTAGTGATGACACGTGAGAGCTGGAAGCTGTACGATTTAAATCTCTTCAAGGATCAACACCAGCAACCAGGGAATTTAGTTTAAAAACACAAATATGGAGACATTTAGCCCTTGTAAATCTCCTAAAAAAATTTTTTTTCAAACATCGAATCTAAGGAAGTATGCATTATTGCCTTAATCTGACATCATTTCTTTGCTGCATTTTGCTCTTAAGTAATAGAATTTTTTTAAACATACAATTAGCAAATGCAGTAAATCCAAATTGTGGTTAACTAGCATCCGTGCTAACCGCATGATGATTTCATGGACAATCTAATTGTTTGCTGAAAACTGATTTGTTTCAATGAATAATTATCTTTCAGTCTATAATTCATGTAAATTTCAAAGTGACCTCATCAGTCAGCATCAAACTATGATTAAAGAAAATAAAGAAAAAGTTATTCTGAATTATTTCACTGGGGTGAATGCGTTCAGGTAACAGTGTTGAGTGAAATGTACATTTTTTATCACCTATAATGGACAACTGATTGAAAAGGTTGTAGATGTTAAAAATAAGAAATAATAATAACAATAAAAATCTATGATAATAATAATAATAATAATAATAATTTGCGAAGGAAAGTTTACCTGTATTTTAAGATGGGGTTTACTTGTATGGACAGATTTGTAAATGTAATTCCAGGGCCTGAGGAGAGAAAATTGTGATTATATTCAAGTTAATTAAAGAATAGATTCATCCTTACCTCTGTACTCCATGTCCATCAGGAGTTTAGACAGAACAGTTGTGTAGTATATTATATAATTGCTCCACTTTATCTAGAAGAGTGTGTTATTCGTGAAGATTGTGTTTATTCTGTCCGAACGTCTCAAGTGCTGAGTTTACTACTGGGGGTTTTGTTTATCCTTGTGATTAGTCTTAAAGCTTGAGTGCAGCTTCATTTCATTTCATTTCATTTCATTATGTCTGTCTTTGGTTTGAATTTTTGTCTTTTGTCTCTTTTCCTCCTCTTTTGGCTGTCAGATGGCTGCAGTATGAGTCACTCGTGTGTGTGTGTGTGTGTGTGTGTGTGTGTGTGTGTGTGTGTGTGTGTGTG
>JAOTRR010000047.1:429803-440173 GCA_028570945.1 Gogo arcuatus | reverse complement strand
ATGCAGTGATTTCCACTACAGAATCGTGTCTGTTTTTAATGCAGTGTTGCCTGAGAACCCAAAGATCATGGAGAATCCAATGTCAGTTTTGTGTACAGAGATTTCTCTGGATTCTCTGAATCTTTTAATAATATTATGTACCATTGTCTTTGTACTATTTTCAATGAAATATACGGTTTCTATGATTTGCAAATCATCACATTCTGTTTTTATTTATGTTTTTCACAGCTTCCCAACTTTTTTGGAATTGGGGTTGTATAATTAAAATAAAGCAATAAGAAAGAAAAGGGTGTGCGCTATGGTGATTTTATCACAGGTAAGGGTCTTGGGTACCTAAGGTCTTAGGTACGATGTGAAGTGAAGTAAAACCCCCTTACCTGCACAATAAAAAATATGATCAAATTAATTGTTCAATAAATAATTGAATCTATTATTAATAATTTTTGATATAAACAATTCTTCCTCCATGCATTGCAATCCATTAGCAGTAAGCATTGTTTACCAAGCAACATGATAGTTAAAGATTAAAGAGTTCTATGGACAGAACAATGGCTTATGGGTAACACTTCCATTGGTGTATTAATACAGAATTCAGTTATTGTGATGCACTCACAGGTGTGTGTATATCAAATAATATATATATCTGCTTTGAATGCAGCTCAGCCAATCAAATTTTAGAATCAATATTTTATGTTAAGCATGCAGAAATAAATAAAAGCCTTGTCACTCAGCAAAGTCAGGACACACCCTGCTTTAAAGTGATATGTTAGCAGGTTAATAAGGAAACCTACTTTCTCCGTACCAGTCCAAGTTATTTGCAGGTGTGAACATCATAGACACGCATACACTCCTGACAGCTGACGTAGCAGCACCAGTGGAAGACACAGTGACATTTCTCTTTGCGTTTCTCCGTCCTCGTGTTGTGTCCTCGGCCACAGCAAAGCAGCTCGCAGCCGTCGATGCCATGTGATGTCAGGTTGCATGTGCGATCTCGCGTCCCAAATGAACCCGTCTCCGTGTTTGGCTCACAGAAATTGGGTGAACTTTCATAGTAGATGAGGTCTGTTTCCATGGGCGGTTTAAAGAAGGTGTATTTGGGCCGCAGGGTTTCAACCCAGCCTCGAGACTCCCTGTGTTTCTCCACCACCATCTCAGAGGCACTGTCGTATTTGTCCTTCATGTAGTCACCAATTTTGCGAAAGTCCGGCTGTGAAAACCAGCATGTCTTCACCTCGCAGCTTCCGGACAGTCCGTGACATTTACATTTCAGGTACATGTGCTCGGTGATGGACTGTGGACAGATGAGAAAGAGCAGTGAGGTTAGCTGTACTAAAGTCCTGTTTACAGTATAAAATGTTTGGGTTACAGTGGAAATGTAATGGTAGGCAAGTAAGGCGTGTCCAGATAAATGGTATTTAATAGTACTATGTGTTCAATCAAATGGCAATCTATAGTAAGGTGTGTTCAGTAAAATGGTAGTCAGTTGTAACGTAAATTCAGTAAAATTATAGTCGGTAGTAAAGTATATTCAGTATAATGGTATTCAGCAATAAAGAATATTCAGTATATTGGCAGTCGGTAGTAAAGTGTTCAGTAAAATGGTATTCAGTAGTAAAGTAAATTCAGTTAAATGGTTGAGTAGTAAAGTATATTCAGTAAAATGGGAGTCAGTAGTAAAGTGTGTTCAGTATATTGGCAGTCAGTAGTAAAGTGATCAGTAAAATGGTATTCAGGAGTAAAGTAAATTCAGTAAAATGTAAGTTGGTACTAAAGTGTATTCAGTAAAATGTCAGTCAGTAGTAAAGTATGTTCAGGATGTTGGTAGTCACTAGTAAAGTGTTCAATAAAATTTTAGTCAGTAGTAAAGTGTTCAGTAAAATGGTATTCAGTAGTAAAGTGTTCAGTAAATAGTAGTCAGCAGTAAAGTTTATTTTAGCTGTAAACACTCACGATCCTGCCGGCCTCATTGTTGTGGCGGTTCATGGCAGATCGGGCATCAGGTCGGTTCTCGCGTGCATCAGCGAATTCACGTGACACCATGTTTCCGAAGTTAACATCCTCACTGCAGCCGCCCCACTTCCACCCCTCCCCCGGAGGACCTTTACGTATCATATCACAGCCGCAGATCGTAGCTGAACCATCAGCACACCCGCGGGTCACGGCAAATGCTATTCCTGCAGATGCGATGGCGTGAACGAATGCAGCTTCTCTCGTGGCTGTGGAACAAAATAAAGTGGAACACAAAATTAGCCAAGCATATAGTAGTCAGTAGTAACGTGTGAGGAGTAAAACGGTAGTCAGTAGTAACGTGTGAGGAGTAAAACGGTCGTCTTAATCAAGTGAACATTTGTTATATTCTCCACAGTTATGATGGAATAAACAACCCCATATTAGGTCAAAAAATTTATTTCCTGAGAAATGTATTATATTCACATTAATATTACATGCAGTTAGCTTGTAAACCTGTGAGTCTGTGTGCATGGCAGTGTTAGCATGGCAGAGAGATGAGTCAGTGAGGATCAAGCACATCCTCCTAAATGACAGGTAAACACACACGCACCACAGACCTGTAATTACACAGGCTTGATTAAACAGCTCCTTCATCGCTCAGGGCTAAAGTACGCCATGGAGCACTGTGTTTTCCTCACTCAACAGCACAAAGTTCTACTTACAACAGCCTCAGTTTTGATTAAAACAAAAGAAAAAATCAGTTATGAAACACAAGAGCTACAGTTATTGTGTGCTAAATCCTACGCTAATGCTGATACCAGCTTTCGTCTTTTCCAGCATGCAGCTAGCACCCGTGATAAATCCACTGAAGTCTTGTGCGGTCTTGTACAGCAACATGTGTGTGTGTGTGCGTGTGTGTGCGTGTGTGTGTGTGTGTGTGTAAATATAAATTAAGCCATTCTCTCTCTACAGCAGGTTTGAACTAGTTAGAGAAATTAAAGGTGCGGAAAATGATGTTGCAACCGACTTTGACGCCAACCGCTGAGTGAAAGAACCTGAATTGAGCCCTTGATGTCTTGGCATATTAAGTGCCGACAACTTTCTGTCATTAATACATTTTATTACAAAGTTATATGATCTTTTTCTACAAACACTTCTACTATTCCATGGAACAGTCATGTGAGTTCATGCTAATATACTCAGAAACCTTTCAGCAACATGTGGTTTAAAATGTTACTGCATCACCCTAGAAAAGAATATGACCACTGTAGCCAACTCACTAATTGACTCATTAATTAGTGGTTAGCATATGAGATTAGCATGCTACATAAATTCAAACACCCAGAGGAAAATGGGCACAAAAAACACCAAAAAAATACTTTCGTTTTAGTTTTATTCTTCCAGGAAAATGATTAAAACGTTTTAACGATTCATCCTGTGGTCATCCAATTAAAGGCTCTCTAGAACGTATATGTCCTGCCCCCATGGGTGTTCTTGCTCTCGAGAAGTAGCTCATTATCAGTCAACATGATTTGTCAGTGTGTTTTTGGCTGTGCATCTTCACACACACACACACACACACACACAATTCCTTTTTCTGACCATTGCTTGGTGGAGATAAATAAATGATTGGAGTTTATTCCTTTGGCAGAGGAAAATGGTTTTTACCAACTCACTGCTGTTCAATGCCAGAATGTCTCCACCTCAGACTGAATGAGAACTCAATTACACCTTTATACATCTTCTTTGTCAGAAGTATAATGTTATCTACCACTCAGACACATCAGACATCTCCTGGTGAAGACCATGCAGCTCTTCGTCACCATTGACGCCGATGACACTTGATCTCAAACACGAACCGTATAACTTCAAAAACACATGGCATCTCATCGTCTAGGACACTGAACAACCTTCCGGTCACAAGCTCATGGCTGGCACCTCTGAACCACCACTTCCCCAATCCGACTTTATTAAACTGGCGCTAAAATAAATACTGACACATATCGTGTATTGTAGAGCCCGCAGTGTTCCGGCATAGTAGTTTAAAGAGCGTTTCCAGACGGACATTAGCAGTAAACGTTAGTCATTAGTGCAGTGTTGTGTCGGTTTGAGGAGTGTGTGTGTGTGTGTGTGTGTGTGTGTCTGAAACTCCACTATTACTTTCACAATAAAAACGCCCACTTTTTATGATCCGGAAGCCTGAGTGTGTTTTCTTATGGCTGGAGGACAATGACATGGCGGAGCCAAGAGGTGGAGGGATGAAAGAGGAGGAGAGAAGATTAACTGCGCACAGACACACTATAATTCACATTCTTCATAAAAAACACGACTCCTCAGTCATTCGTACTTTAGCTGAGAAAAAAGCAGCAAATTAGCTCCTGTAATCTGCGGAGTCAAACCAATTTAAATAGTCTATTCTCAGTTTATTTTGATAAAAAATTAAATTTAAAATTATACCCAATCTCTCTGGTCCATTTCATTTTGAAATGGGAAAACAAGGAAAGTTTATTTTATTTTTTGTTTTTCTTGGCACACATTAAAATAGGAATTACTTTTCATAAAATAAATTTAAAAAAATAAATATTGGCTTTGGAATATTAAATTATTTCTAATTGTTCAACCACATGGTTTCCAAATGAATGCAATGCACACATCTTCTCTGATAGTTGATTGCACTCTTTCGGTTTAATTCAGTTGCATTTAAGATTAGCGAGCTGGCTAACCAGCTAACTAGCATTATAGTAAACTGGCAAGCTCTACTAACTTGCATTAGCATGTAATCCAGTTTATTAACCAGCATTCTGAATAATCGGAATAATACTCTTTTTTTAATCTACAAATATTTATCATAAACCCATGAACAGTTATTCTAGAGAAACAGTTTTTCATGATACCTAGCATGCTAATCATCAGATTAGCATACACAAATGTGTCACTTTCATTTGAAATGGGTAAGCTGTCTTCCTTTTATGTTTTTTTCTTCCCTCAAACAAAACATAAAAACTAGCAAAAGTGTGTTAAAGTGTGTGAAAAAGTCAGTGGAATCCTGTTAATGAGTTGTTCTGGGCTCGTTCGTTATTTTAACCCTTGGACACGTACGTATGAAGAGACCTCTCAGAGATGTGTGATGGCATTTTACCCCTCTTGCCTCACCCACCCATCCACCGTAGGGGCATTTTTGGTCCCCTGTTGTGCTTCTACTGTCACGGTGTGTTAGTGCCACAAAAGGCCTGCGGTGTTTTAGATGAAATTTGCCCCGGTGATTAGCAACCACCACGTTAAGTCCTAGCAACAGGGCAAAAATGCAGACAGGGGGAATTTCCCATTGAAACACTTTAATAAAACAATCCAAAGGCCGTGTGAACAGTGAAACGAGCTCAGCAGGGGGCGGGGCTAAAGATCTGTCCATCAAATCACACAGGCCACACCTACACTTTTAGGTCTTACGTGGCAAGTTTTTGAGCTTCAGGAATTTTAAAATGTTTCTTACATTTTGGTTGTAAAAACTAACTTTTTATTTATTCCCAAATTATTCACTTATTTTTTTTATGAGCAAAGGTCATAACCCGCCAGCAACAGCACTATGGGGAGCATTAAATTACTGCTATATGAAATTGTTGGATGTGCAAGATGCTATACCATCACACTCAAGCCAATATTTTAATTCATTTGGAAAATATTTGATATTATTAATTAATTTTAAGCCACATCAATACAGAACTTTAGTTTTTCTTAAAAATTTAAATCAATGGTCTCATTTCTTCAAACAACTCCATGTCAGCACATTGCTCACTTCTCAAAGAAATGAGAACCAAAAGCTAGTTGGACTTTTTTTTAGCATTTTGAAAACTCTTGTTTGGTGAACTCGGGGTTGCGTGACAAGCACACAGTGTGTGACTGACAACTTGATTATGCAGTGATTAGGATTTGATCCATGCTGCTTGTTATGTCATAGAAATGAGATTATTGTATTTTGTGAAATAAGGCAACATATAAGGTCACTTAGGAAAAAAAATTATTTTATTTTATTGGTAAATTTTTACTTATAAAAAACTTGTCCAAACTGTGTACCTACAGTATCAGTTACTTTATTACCATCAATCTTTTCCTAGTAATTTACAAAGGAAATGTTGCTGTTCCTGATAATGTATAAAGACCTACAGGCTATGTGCTTTGGGTGTTTGTTTTGAGAAATTTTACTAGCTCAGGTAAAATTATGTTAATGTGCCCCTGAAATCAAAATAAATGTTTCAGAGCTTTTCCTACCAGTCCTTTGGTGTTATGGATGCAAATATGACAGCATATATATATATATATATAAAGAAAATAGCTTTGGAGAAATATTATTGTTAGTCACTTCTGGGAAGATGGTCAAAATTTTTTTGATGACTCATTCTTTACATACACTTAAATGCCCTCTAGAATGTTTATGTCCCGCCCCAGGGGTGTGTCTTGCTCTAGAGTAACAGCTCGTTAGCAGTAAACATGGTTTATCAGTGTATTTTTGGTTGTGTGTCTTCCTGCACACCATTTTCCAACCATGGCTTGGTGGAGAATAAATGGTTGGGGTTTATTCATTAGAAAGTGGGCAGAATGTGTGTGAGTTGGCAGTTCTGTGACTGTTTAAGGAGGATGGCTTTAACAACTTGGGACTGTTCAGTGCCTGAACATCGCTACCACAGGTGAACGCAAGTCCATGTTTATACACCGTCTCCATCAGTAAGAATCAGTAATATCATTTTATCTCCCACTCAGATGCATCAAATATCTCCCTGTGACTCACTGTTACCATCAGTGCCACTGACGCTTGACTTCAGCCCAAACATGTACAGCATAACTCTAAAAACACACAACAGTTCAGTGTCTAGGATGTTTTTCTGGTTAACGCAGACAGGCGTGAGTGAAGGTGGTGGTGAGAATCCTCCACAGCTGAACAAAGACTCTCGTTAAACTCTTCACTGTTCTCCATATTTAGCTAATTCTCTAACTACTGTCAGGTTTGTTTTTTATTGGGTGGGGTGGGGTGGGGTGTACCTTGAACGCTGTTGACTGTTATTGAACAAATCAACATGCTGTCACTCTGACGTTTGTTTCAAAAGGAAATAAATCAACACAGGGAATCAAATCACAGTCTCTCATGAGGAATTTAATCACATTTCATGAGGATCATTCGCAAGATCTTCCCTAGGGCCTCACAGGCTGAGCCTGATTAGGGTTTAAGGCTTAGGGTTTGGTGTTAGTGTTAGCCTCTGTCTATTAGCATCCTCTAGAAATGTATGATCTAAAGAGGCTGATTGTTGGTATTGAGACAGAACCAGAAAAGGCACCCCAAAAGCCTCTGTTCTGTTTAGAGCCACACTAAACCAACACCCCCCTCAAACACACAAACACACACTTCCAAACACAGACAAAGAGTAAATCAGCTTCTCTTCCTCTACTCTGCTTCCTTAATCTGGTCACCATTTTTGAGGGGCCTTATTTCCTCTAATCCAGTCAAAATGATTTACCCAGGCCACATGGTCAGGTAAATAGAGTATAAAATAACTTATTGAGGTAAATATTGTATAATATGACTGTAGCTGAAGTACAAAATGTATAAACTGACTATAGTAGAGGTATACATTGTATGATATGAGTACAGCTGAGGTAAATATTGTATAAACTGACTATAACTAAAGGTAAATATTGTATAAAATAACTACATTTGAGGTAAATGTTGTATATGACTATAGCTAAGATACATATTGAATAAAATAACTACAGCTGAGGGACATGTTGTATAAAACGACTATAGCTGAGGTAAAGAATTCTATAATATTACTACAGCTGAGATAAATGTTTTATAAAATAACTACAGCTAAGGTAAATATTGCTTAAATTGACTACAGCTGAGGTAAATGTTGTATAAAATAACTACATTTGGGGTAAATATCTTATAAAATAACTACAGCTGAGATAAATGTTTTATAAAACCGCAGCTGAGGTAAATACTGTGTAAATGAATACAGCTGAGGTAAATGTTGTATAAATTGACTACAGCTGAGGTAAGTGTTATATAAAATAGCTACAGTTGAGGCAAAAATCATATAAAATAACTGCAGTTGAGGTAAATATTGTATAATATGTCTATAACTGAGGTAAATATTGTATTAAATAATTATAGCTTGTCAGAACAGATGCTGAGACGGATGCAATGGTGGTAAAACAGGTGTGTGTAATTAGTAGTCAGGTGAATGTGAACATGAGTGTGTCTGTGATGGTTGTGAGTTGTAGTCCATGGAGGCCATGTCTGTAGGCTGTGGGGTGTTATGTGAACTGGAGTCCGGAAAGGACTCCAGTGCTTACGTGACATAGCTGAGATAAATATTGTATACGTTGTCTACTGTACAGCTGAGGCAAATATTGTATTAAATAACTATAGGAGAGGTATATATTGTATCAGATGAGTACAGCTGAGGTAACTATTTTATAAACTGACTATAGCTAAGGTAAATGTTTTATAATAATTACAGTTGAGGTAAATGTTGCATATGAGTATAGCTGGGGTATACACTGTAAATAGCTTCATTTAAATGTTGTATAAAATAACTATAGCTGAGATAAATATTCTATAATATTACTATAGCTGAGGTAAATGTTGTATGAATTGACTACAGCTGAGGTAAATGTTGTATGAATTGACTACAGCTGAGGTAAATGTTGTATAAATTAACTACAGCTGAGGTAAATGTTGTATAAATTAACTACAGCTGAGGTAAATGTTATATAAAATAACTGAAGTTGAGGCAAAAATCATTTAAAATGACTGCAGTTGAGGTAAATATTGTATGTCTATAACTAAGGTAAATATTGCATAAAATAACTATAGCTGAGGTAAATGTTGTATAAAATAATTATAGCTGAGATAAATATTGTATACATTGTCTACAGCCGAGGTAAATATTGTCTAGAATAACTATATTTGAGATAAATATCGTATAGAATAAAATACAGTTGAGGTAAATATTGTATAAAATGACTATAGCTAAGGTAAATTTTGCATAAAATAACTACATTTGAGGTAAATATTGTATTAAAAAAACTACAGTTGAGGTAAATATTGTATGACTATAGCTGAGGCAAATACTGTATAAAATGACTATTTCTGAGGCATATATTGTATGGAATGGCTACAGCTGAGGTAAATACTGTATAATGTATCTATAGCTGAGGTAAATATTGTATGGAATGACTACAACCAAGGTGAATCTTTTATAATATGACAACAGCTGAGATAAATATTATATAATATAATTATAGCTGAAATAAATGTATAAAATGACTACAGTTGAGGGAAACATTGTACAAAATGACTATAGCTGAGGTAAACACTGTATAAAAAACTACAATTGAGGTGAACATTGTAGAAAATTAATACAGGTGAGTTAAATATTGTATAATATGATGATGGCTGAGGAAAATAACTGTAGGTGAGGTAAATATTGTGTAAAATAACTATGGCTGAGATAAAATTGTAAAATAACTACAATTGTGGTAAATATTGTATAAAATATCTCCAGCTGAGGTAAATGTTGTATAAATTACTACAGATTAAGCAAATATTTAATAAATGATTATAGCTTAAGTAAATATTATATAATATGACTATAGCTGAGGTAAATATTGTACAAGATAACTATAGCTGAGGTAAATATTGTATAAAATTACTTCAGCTGAGAGAAATATGATATAGAATGGTAAATCTTGTGTAATATGACAACAGCTGAGATTAATATTATATAACATGGTTATAGCTGAGATAAACAACTACAGGTGAAGTGAAATGTTATATAATATGACTATAGCTGTGGTAAATAACTGTAGCTAAGATAAACATAGTATAAAATAACTACAGCTGATATAAGTATTACATAATATAATTATAGCTAAGGTAAATATCATATACAATAACTATAGCTGAAGTAAACATAGTATAAAATAACTACAGTTGAGGTAATTATAGTGCAAAATAACTATAGCTGAAGTAAATATTAGATAAAATACTACATAATGCTGAGGTATAAATAGCTGTGCCTAAAGGAATTAATGTGCTGATTCTGCATTGAATGTGCTTTACAAATTAAAATATTTAGTCTATGAAAATGAACATTTATTACTTCTTCTTTTTTTTTTCTTCTTTCGGCTGTTCCCATTAGGGGTCGCCGCAGCGGATAATGTCCCTCCATCTCCTGTCCTCTGTATCTTTCTCTGTCACACCAACCGTCCTCATGTCCTCCTTCACCACATCATAAATCTCATCTTTGGTCTTCCTCTTTTCCTTCTACCTGGCAGCTCCATCTCCAGCATTCTTTTCCCAATATACCCTGGATCTCTCCTCTGTACGCGTCCAAACCATCTCAATCTCGCCTCTCTCACTTTGT
>JAOTRR010000043.1:33149297-33160215 GCA_028570945.1 Gogo arcuatus | reverse complement strand
AATAATAATAATAATAATAATAATAATAATAATAATAATAATAATAATAATCCTAGTGTTTATCTTTTTAACGCTATGGCGACCCTTTAACCTTCGAGCCATGCAACTGTAGCCTGTGTAGAATTTATTTTAAGTAAATTCTATATCACAAACGGCATTTCACAGGTCCACTACTAGATCATAATTAAATATTAGCAGCAAACTTTTTCTTAAAATTCTGAGTAAACGTAAAAACCAGTGCAGAATGATGCACGCTTTCACAATGTGTACTTAATCAACATGTAAAGAAACTACTAGAATTTTTACTGCTATTACTCTGAAACCATAACCTCCATAACTGCAGTTAGCTAGTGTACAGGCCTGGAGTAACAGCAGCATCATTAGGATGAACCGCCATCATTTCTACTCTTTTCTTTTTTGCAAGATCAGAAATTTTGCTATAAAATGGAGTGTTTATTAAAAAGCATCTCCGATCAGAACAGGTAATCTGAAGGATAATCCGTGCTACACTAATCCTTGTGATGCTCCGAAATCCGTCATATTACTTTGGAAAATGATCTCAGCATCACTTCGTCCCAAGTGTGAGGTGTGAAGCGTGTGTTTATTCCACATGAAGGTGATTAATGATGTACGCCTTCGCCGGACGGCCCACTACACCACGTCCACTAATGTGCTCAAATACAAACACAAAGACAAATACAATACTCTGTATTGTATAACCTCATCATTAAGTGCATCATCATCGTCATCATCATCATCGTCATCATCATCATCGTCGTCATCGTCGTCGTCGTCGTCGGGTTAATGTGACTCTTGCCTCCTACATTTCTTTCTTTTCTTTTTTTTGTATTCCAAGTCATTTAGTGAGTGAGGGACCAGCAGCAGAACCGTCGCTGGATAAAGATGATTAACGTTTCCCGGGACGAAACGCATTAAGTGACGCACTCCTCCACTCACTCCTCCACTCACTCCATTCCTCCTCTCCTCCTCTCCCAGCTCGGAAATGTCCTCTCCAGAGACGCCGCCTCCATCTTTCTGGCCGAGATGAGCCTGTCAATTTGGTTTGGCTGCCACATTAGAGGCTGAGAGTGAGCTAGTGAGGGAGCGAGGGATGAGGCGGATGAGTCTGAGAGATGGAGGGGAGGAGACGGTTGTGTCCTGGAACAGAGTTGTAGCGGAAATGGGGCGGAAAGGATAACGCTAATGGAGGAAAAGGCGACTTCGGAGACACACACACACACACACACACACACTTGGGTCTGAGTTTCCACAAACATTTTGTAAATTAGAGATGCAATAAAAACATGAATGTTTTGTGTTAATCTATAATCTGTGTGTGTGTGTGTGTGTGTGTGTGTGTGTGGAGGGGGTCATTAAATGCTAGTTAGCCACTGCAGGAGAGCTTATGAGCAGTGTGAGGGTGTGGTTATGCTAATATGCACATGAGAGATATGCTAATGAGGGCCCCGCCCACTAGAGCAACATCGACAGCATTGTGCTAGAAACAAAATGTTTCAAAATCTGAAATAAAAAATTAAATTAAGTAAATTAATAAACTGATAAAAACACAATCTGGTGTTTTGGTATAGTTTCAGGAATATTGTAAAAATTATTCAAATGTAAAAATAAAATCAAATGTATTTTTCTTGTAACATAATTCAGTTACACAGTGATAATGCCCACACACACACACACACACACGTGCTAGTCGAATGCTGACGATGCTCTGGTGGCCGGGCGTCCCTCGTTTGCCCTGTACCTCCAGAAAGGGTCCCTCTGTTGAATGTATTTCTGCTTCTTGCAGGAGAATGTCGGATAGGGAAGTAAATAATTAAAGGGACCCTTTTTGACCGCATCAACCACGGCACTGCTGGTAAGCTCTTCCTCCACACTGCGCAACTTCCATTTATCAGTCACGCCTTCACCAGCGCCACCATCTCAGCTCCCTAATGCATGGAATCCCGATCAGTTTCGACCCCTCAACCCCTGTATAGATTCAGTTTTTTCCCTTTTTCAGTTACTTTAAGTTCAAGAGTTTTAAACGGACTGCATGGCAATGCACATGCTAATTATTTATAATCCTCCATTTTAATTTAACCCTCTCTCTCTCTCTCTCTCTCTCGCTCTCTCTCTGTCTGTCTCTCTCTCTTGATATTTATCTCACCCTGCCTCTCTGTCTCCATCTTTGTTTCATTCTCTTTTTATTCTCTTCCCTTTTCCTTCTCTCTCTCTCTCTTTCTCTGTATCTCTCTATATGTCTCAATGTCTTGCTCTCTCACTCACTCACTCTTTCTCTCTCTTGTCTCAGTTTTTCTTTGTTGCTCTCTCTCTCTCTTGCTCTCTCTCAGTGAGACACATTGATTGTCGTTGTGCTCGGTGCTGTTTTTTGTCTTTAAGTGGATTTGTGACACTGCAGCGTGTGATCTGACATCGCTCCTGACTCGATTTGACTCGATGGCACTCCGTGTCATATGATCCTCCGCCGGGGGGAGTGAGGGAGAAAAAGGCCATTTTTATTAAAGCAAGCACTAACACAAAATGCTGCGTCTCGATTAAGCCACCTCCAGGCGCTGGAGTCAATGCGCTAATGCTGTCAGAGTCAGCTCTAATACGCTATCCAGTTCCCCTCGATTATCGCATTATGGCACCTCAAATCAATTGATAAACTCCCATTCAATGTGCTGGAGTATTTAATCGAGTCAAGAGTCAATTGGATTTGAGCAGACACGCTGACAGCGGCTAAACACGTTAGCGAGTCGCTCTCTAAGCTAGCTCTACTGCACTCAGCTCTCTGCTTAACCGTTTTAGTCGGCCTTAGTTTCCTCTCACAGCATAAGGAAATGCGATACTCTGAAATCTGTGCAGCTAGACTTGGGTTAGGGCACAATTAGCATTAGCATTGATGTCCAGTGAAATGGGTGTAAGGGTTAGCTATTAGTTAATCATGGCTAGAAACAATCTTAAGGGAAGGATGATCTTAGCAATGGCGAGTGTTAGCATTAGTGTTGGTGTTTGCTGAAAACAGTCAGAGTTTGCACATACGTTAGTGATATGCATCAAATAAAGCAATAATGGAGTCTTTGGTTAATAAATTATAGCGGTATTAGCATTAGCATTGGTGTTAACACTAGTAATTTTGGCTACGTTCAGGACAGTGGTTTTTTTTTTCAGATGATTAGCTTAATCATGACTAAACTCCATTCTCTCACCCTTTCCTTTAATTATATTTATAATCTGCTAAAAATTTATTATTTTGACATTTTTTCTTGCTTTCTAATTTATTAGCACTGCTACATCATCACAGACATGCATTAAGTTAAGAGTATGAATAAATGTCACAGTTTTAATTTATAATTGTTTGTTTTTTATTCCTCGGCAGGCACAGCTCCAACATCAACCTCCACCGCAAACTTCTGACCAAAGAACTAGACGACTTTGTCCTCGACCCCCAGCTCATGCCACTTCCCCGGGACATGCGTGCCGAGTTAGCATCCAAAATCTATTCTGGACACCGACACGAGGACCCCGTGTCCCCCATAGGCAATGGTTACCGTGGCGACGGCGATTACGCGGCACTGGACCTGAGCACGGCGTCGAGCATCCACTCAAGCGGCAGCGTCCAGTCGTCACATGATTCAGATGAGGCCAGCGACGAAGGCGTGCTCCTGGACGAGCTGGACATTAGTGAGGGAGAGGAAGCGGGGCCTGGGTTAGGTGAAGGGGCGGGACTGGTGACCTCCGACCCCGCCTCCTCGCCATCAGCAGGCACTAATGGTGGCATCCTGTGCACGATCTGCCACAAAATGTATAGCAACAAAGGGACGCTGCGTGTGCACTACAAAACAGTTCACCTGCGTGAGATGCACAAGTGCAAAGTGCCTGGGTGCAACATGATGTTCTCATCCGTCCGCAGCCGGAACCGACACAGCCAGAACCCCAACCTCCACAAAAACACGCCCTTTATCTCCATGGTTGACTAGCCCCACCTCCTGTTCCTCATAGACACGCCCATTTGTCAACACACTCCCCCCACCGCTCCTACATTTCAGTGTCAAAATGTGTCAAAGGTCGGTCCTTTCACGTGATGATCAGATGATAAACCTCATACGCGTCACGTCAGTGTTCCCTTTTTGACTTCTTTCTTCTTTGGGAGAATTTGGATTGGACATTTCTCCGAGGGCACTTCTTTTGGGTTGCTTGATTCTAAAATGGCCGCCCCTTTGATCCTTCATTTTTTTTGTGTCCGACTCCATAGAAGTTCCTCAGACTCTTTAAGTGTGACTGTTGCCTGCAGAAAACGGTATTACTGAAAAAAATTAATAATAATAATAATAATACTACGAGAAAAAAATGTCTCCTTGTTGTATTTGTGTAACGATAGCTTTACAAAAAAAAGAATCCCGTACATACCTAAAGCATGAACGGTTTCAATTTGTAAATAATGTCCTGAGAGGCTTTTTGGTGTAAAACAATTGCATTGATGGTCGCTTGCTCTTTTTTTCTTTCTTTCTTTTTTTTAAATTCCTTTGCTCTTTACTTTCCTCTTTTTTCCTTTATGTTACAGTTCTATACTTTCAGCTCAAAGTGTAGGTGACAAGAGGTAGCATTTTACTAGCTTGATTCATTTATATTAACGTCAAAACAAAAAAATAAAAAGGAAAAAAATTTACCCAAGAATAAAACAAAATATATTGTGACTCGTTTTATCTACTTGTGAGAAATGCCGATGGGGCCGGCATGCTTTCAGGCTCCTAAACGACTCCTTTTTCATTTTTTTTCTTCTTTTCCGTAATTTAAAAAAAAAAGATTTAGTAAGACGTTTAGGTTTTTTGCACTTTGCATCTATAACGAGCGGGATGTGTAATATTATTACAAAGAAAAACAGTGCAGTGTTCGAGTTAGTCATGGCCAGGAGGGAAAACTAAAAAAAATTTGTATCTTTACAGAAATGTACCAGTTTTTTCAGTTAAAAAAAAACAATTAGATATTTGTATAATCTCTGACGACCCACATTTGAGCAGGACAAACCTGTAAAAATATTTAAACACCGTTTCTGCTGCAGGATTCACGATCAGCCGGTTTTCTGCAGGAAAAAACTATTACTTCATGTGGCTGTAACGTATTAGCTGAGAATTAGCTCCCAGATTAAATACTGCATGTGCTGTTATCATACACGAGTAGGCATGTGCTGAAAACTGGTCGTACGATATATCGCAAAACTTCAACACGCACAATATTATTATCGTGAACTTCAGTATTCGTTCCATTTCACCTTTTACAGATGGTTTGTTTTCTAGTCAGGACGTGTTAGGGTCTCTTTTTTGGACAAAATGTCATGATAAATATTGTATTCCACAATAAAAATTACGTAATTATTACAATATGTAAATTAAACAATGGCTCAAGCTCACACATCTGTTCACACTGGCAGTGAACTGATATGATTTTTAATCACAGTTGCAATTACGTTGATGGTGAATTATTTTTTTGTAAAATGGGTGGAGCTTAGCTTGGCTCCAATCAGCCAATCACAAACTTGACTCAGTGACATCACTGTTATCCTTTGTCTTCACTTCTTTGAATAATTCATATTTAGTTACATTAACTAAACTCTAGCTAGCATAATGTTATCCAGCCAAGTTTGCTAGCAAGCTAGTTAATGCTAGGCTAAAACAGGGGAGGAGTTTAGGTTAAATTTAATTATCCAACGTCAGCTTTGTCCTTCCTCTTCATTTCTTTGTTTGAGCGACATTAACTCCAAATGAACTAGCCCAGCTAGCTTAGCTTAGCTAACATAACATTACCAACTAGCTAGGTACATTTGCTAGCAAGCTAGTTAATGCTATGATAACTGTAATAATGTGAAGAGTCAGTAGGCTAAAAACTACGCTGGGCTGAAGATGTACAAAGAACAGCTAGTCATTATTTTGGCAAAATGCAACAGTGTGTAAATGTTAGCTTGGCTGACATTACGCATCTAGCTAACAACATGTGAGCATCAGATTGATTCTGCAAAAGAAATAAGTTTGCTATCAAAATATGTAGAATTTTAGAATTTTTTTAAATGAACCGATGAAATGATATCTAAGCTCTGCCTATGTCAGCATAAAGATGCCATCGTTTGGTGAAATCAGAAAGCAAAAGAAAAGAAAATGGCTGCCAGTGTGAGCGTAAGATAAAATGTTAATCCGTGAACGGTTAGAATTTTCCCTCAGTATCGGTGTGGCCTGATCACGCAGTGGGCGTGTTTAGTCTTAAAAACTCGAGTCTTAATTCTTTTTTGGTCAGTCTTTGAAAAGTCGAACGATTCTGTTTAACAGCGGTGTCGACGTGTCGAGGTACGAAACGAACAAGAGTGAAATGTAATTTACGCTGAAAATGATGTGATGTGGTTTGATACAGTGGAGTGAACACTGTGCAGCGCCTTTTTCTCTGCAGTTAAAAAAAAACAAGCTCGTAGCCATGCCACTTTTCACTTGTGTTATTTCACTCTCATGCTGATGGGAGGAAGGAGACAGTGAGGCAGCGAGACAGCAAAGGTTCGTGAGCGTCATTAAATTCGTGGCGCAGCACGCCGGAGGCTGGAGTGCCGTTTCTGCGCTGATCTGTCTAATAACTCACTTGTCACTTCGTTACGTTTAGAGACGGTGAACGCTGCTGACATGCTCGTGTCACACACACATCCGACCCCTCCCCCCTTCCTCTCTGTCTGTGTTTTGGGTTCCGCAGGGACGTGGGTTAATAACGCACGCTTAAGTTCCCCGTCACCCCGAATAACAGGAGGTGTAATTGCCTGTTTATCCCATGTGAGGGGAAAAATTGAGCATCGAAAGCCAGGGTCGCATTTTCTCTCACTGCTGACAGCTCGCTCTCTCGCTCTCGCTCTCTCTCTCTCTCTCTCGCTCTCTCTCTCGCTCTCACTCACACACACACAGCACTAACAGTCCGGTGAGATGACAGCAGCAGGAGGACTTGTTAACCTCTGGTGATGGACGAGGCAGAAAGAAAGGCAGAGTCTTCCTTCCTTTTTTCTTTCTCCTTCCCTTCTCTCTTTTTTTATTTTAAATTTCTTTCTTCTTTAAAATACGGTTAAGTTCTTAATTTCATTACTTTTTGCCCTTCTTTCATTCTTTTTCCTTCTTTCAGCTTTCATTTTCTTCTATTTGGTTAATCTTTTTTTCTGTTGCTTCCCTTCTTCATGTTTCCCTCTTTTTTTGTTTATTTCTTTCCTTCTTACTTTTCCTTCCTTATATCTTTCTAAGTGTCTTTTTTATTTCCTTTTATGTTTTTCCTTTATCTATTTGTTTTTTCTTTGTACTTCCTTTTCTTCCCTTTTTTCTCTTTTTTTCTTTATTTTTCTTTCCTTCTTGTTTTTCCCCTTTTCCTTCTTCCATACTTCTTTCTTTCTTTCTTTCTTTCTTTCTTTCTTTCTTTGTGCTGAAGGAGATGGGCCTTGTCGTGTGTTAGTGAGACTGAGAGACAGGAAGAGGGAAAATCTTGTTAAAATCCAGAATGAATGCTGATTTTATTCTCCTGGTTCTGTTCAGGTTTAAAAAAAAAAAAAAAAAGTTTTAGACGTTAGCACACAGTGAAGAATGAAATGTAACAACTCCGAAACATGATCTTGTGAGAGGAACTGTCTCCACACACACACACACACACACACACACACACACACACACAGTTTCCGAGGTTGGGGATGAGTTAGCACGCTTTGGCTAAGCCGGCAGTTCTGATGCTAAATGAGCTGCAGAGCTGGTGCTGACACAGAGAAAGAGGAAAAAGGGAACAGACTCAGCATGAGAGACAGACAGACAGAGAGACAGACAGACAGAGAGACAGACAGAGAGACAGAGGAAAATGAACACCACTACATACTACAAAAATATCACCTCATGATTCATCTGACATTTATAATTTTATAAGTTAAAATTTTGCACTGAATTTTCTAAACAATTTTATACATTCTGTAAAAACTGAAACAACAAAATCTAACGTCAGAATTTATAATTGTGAGGACAAACATAGACGATCCCCACAATATCTCAGAAAAGTGTACTGATGAAAGTGATCACAAAACTGATATCATCATAATGATATCATCACCACAGCGCTCATCACAATCCTTCCCTCTCTTTGAATTTCAGGACGTTAAGCAAAAATATATAATAATAGCATTAAAGAAGCAGCCGAGCCACAATGAAGTCAGTGTTTCCTTGAAGTGAAATGTAGTCGATCAACTCACACAAAAACATTGTTAAAGTGAAAGTGAGTTTTTATGAGGTATTTATTCTTTTAACACTGTGGAAAGTTGACTATTGTGCTCGTATATGACTAAAACTAAACACATGACGTCGTTTTATTGCCCTGAATGGACAGTAACGCAGATCTCCACTCAGCAGAAATCTGTGCTTCAGGTGACATCTTTAAACTCCCTAACTTTGTTTATGTTTAAATAAATATTGCGTAAGACAGCAGTGATGAGTATAATGTATTTACACCTTTACCTTTAATATCATCACTTCCAGTTTATTTGGTACAGTCTCTACAGTAAACTTTGGAGGGTGTGGCCTAAAGGGGCAGGATATAGAGGAAAGAGTAACTATGGTCATTTAAAAAAAAAGCTATTCTCAAGATGGCGGAATTCGTAAATGATGTTTTACTTGAAGTTTTGTTCACATTGTTGCTGATCGAGTAGATTTTGCGGTAAAAGGGGAAACATTTTAGATGTTACTTCTTTGGCAGAACTGCACCTTTAACTGTGTTTACACTCATATAAACATAAATATGTGTCATTTAATTAGGAATTCAATTAAATCAGAATCACGTGACAGAGCATCCAGTTCCTTTTTATCACACGTGTGTAGAGGGACCTTTTCCCCTTCGCTGGTAAAAAAAAAAATGGCTGTTTTATTTTCCCCATTTAAAGACACAAAGCGGGCGTGGCATCTCCCCCCAGCCTCGGTGATGTTTTAATATTTCATCAACACTTTGATTTGGCATTCTGAGACAAACGGAGCACGTAGAAAACTGCAGACGCTAAAACTGTCGGTCAAATAATAAATTAATAATTAATCAAAAATGTAAAAAAAATCACAGATTATATAAATATAATCCAACACAGCATTTCTTCCTTATGTAAGATAAATAATATTAATGATAATAATGAAAGGTATTTGAGCGTGTTATGTAAGGTGAATAAGAAAAAATAGCAAGAAATGAAAAACTATAATTCAGTATTGAATATTTACTCATTTTTGTCCACAGAAAGCCCGTAAGCTTGAACACTTTTTTGTGTGAGTACTTTCCTTTTTTTAACCCGCTGGCTTTGGGCCGTGCTGTTCGCTGTGTTTCGTCCTGTTCGTTTCGTGTTTATTCGCTTGGATTTTTGCGCCGGCCTTCATGAATAGTGCATGGGCCCTGAACAGCGTTTTTCCATTAGGCACACTCGAGGAAGAAAAAGAATTAATGAATAAAAAAAAAAGGTCCTGTTTGGTTTCTTTGTTTGAACTGATTTGCTTCTGCGTGTATCTTCTGTATCATAGCTGACTGTCGATGGTTTTTGCATTAAATGCATAAAGGGTTTCGGGATGTAAATGGAATTTTATTCATATTTTGTCCAAATACCTCTCTTGTAATTTGTATCAGAATTCTTGTACAATTTTTATATTAAAGATTTATCAGTCACTGGCACGCCGAGCTCCTGTTTCTTCCCAAGAGTGTCTACGTCTCAATCTTCCTTAAAAAAGCACTTTCTTTCCTTCATTCTTTCTTCGTTCATTTCACTTCCTTATTTTTCTTTTTCTTCTTTCATTTCTATACAGTGGATATAAAAAGTTTACACACCCCTTTTAAAATGGCAGGTTTTTTTATGTAAAAAAAATTGAAACCAAAACAAATCAGATCAGATCTTTTTCCAAATTTAATATTATAATGGCAACAAACAAACGTGTTACTTTAACAGGGTTGTGGAAACTTCTTATATCTACTGTTAAAATAAGGCTTATTTCTTCTTTTTCCTTTGGTTTCTTTCTTACTTTCTTTCTTTCTTTCTTTCTTTCTTTCTTATACCCTTCATTTCTCTTGTTTTATCACTTGTTGGCTCTTTCTCTTCGTTCTGTACCTTACTAAAACTTGTTCCTCAGTAAGTCTGTTTTTCTGTTATTTCACACAGCTGCCTGGATTCAGAGCAGATTTTCTGACAGCTTGTCAATCCTGGTGTGAGCCGTGCACCTCGTTTCTCCTCGTTCTTCGCTGAACACTTTTAATTATCAGCTGATAAAAATCTCCAAGTAATATGAACAACTTTGACCAATCACAGCTCTGATATGTTAATGAATCAGCGATCCCGAGCAATCACAGCTCTGATATGTTAATGAATCAGCGATCCCGAGCAATCACAGCTCTGATATGTTAATGAATCAGCGATCCCGTGCAATCGCAGCTCTGATATGTTAATGAATCAGCGATCCCGAGCAATCGCAGCTCTGATATGTTAATGAATCAGTGATCCCGAGCAATCGCAGCTCTGATATGTTAATGAATCAGTGATCCTGACCATTCAAATCTCCGTTATGGTAATGAATCAGCGATCCCGAGCAATCAATCACAGTTCTGATACGTTAATGACCCGGCGATCCCAGCCAATCGGAGCTCCGATACGTTAAAGAATTGGCGATCCCAACCATTCAAATCTCTGTTCTGTTAATGAATCAGCGATCCTGACCAATCACAGCTCCATTAAATCAAATTAGTAAAAGAAAATGAATAATGTAAAAGCAGAAAAATGAGCTAATGGGTCATGTTTAGTTTATGCTTGTTTATTTTACACTACACCTTTTATTTCTTCCTTTCTTTTCATATTTCCTCTTTCTTTCTTTCTTTCTTTCTTTCTTTCTTTCTTTCTTTCTTTCTTTCT
>JAOTRR010000043.1:33018152-33031073 GCA_028570945.1 Gogo arcuatus | reverse complement strand
TTGTTTTTATCGCATTTTGGAAAATATCCCAACTTTTCTGGAAATGGGGTTAGTATATTACAAGGTATTTTAATGTCTTTCTGTTTTGCATCTGTTATTCAGCTTTGTTTATTGCTGTTGATTAACATACACAGACTTCACAAAGGATTATTATTATTACTATTATTTTTATTGTTGTTATTTGTTTGTTCATTTATGTTATTATTTTTTGCCACCACAGATTAGCAAGATGAGGTTTTAGATCCTGGTGGAGGCACTACTGAGATCCAGATTCACACTCGGAGAGATTACACTGACGTTCTGTTTCAGGTTTTTACTGAAATGATGCTGAAAATTATTTTTTCAACATGAACCTTTAAGTGCTTGGTTCAGTTTCTTGAAAGAACATGAGCAGTCATTTTTAAAAATCAAAGTTCCATTACAGTGATGATGCTGACCTCACTGTGAGACAATAAGAGAAAATAAAAGGTTTGCTCAGGGGCTTTGTTACTTTTCTATCAGGATTGTTTATATTATTAGTATGTAAAGAATATCAAGTAAGCATTATTTAAGAAGAACAGTTTCTTGCTTTATAACAAAGACTCGAGCAGAGGGACGCTGGAACTGAACATTGCTAAGTGGTGACCGGCGTTAATAATTACATCCACTTGCAGACAAAAACATTGTCGGAGTCCTGCTGTAACACCTCATAATTCTCCTCTACTGAAAGATTTTTTTTAAACTCAGCAGCGATGGAAAGGGCAGCCGGAGCCATGAATCACGTTCAGGCCTGCTGTGTGTCAGTGCTGTCATTACAGACATGGAGAAATGAGCTACAGCAGGGAATTATTAGCAGGACGTAATGTCACCATGCTGATGACTCGGCATCGAGGCTCCGTGTCTTTTCCACATCATTGAGGTTTTGCGAACTCTCAAGAATTTTATGGTGCAGTCCTGGGAAGTCTTGCGGGGGTTTTTTTTTTCCCTCTGTTGCTGGACATGGTAATGTCTCACAGTGTGTGCGTGTGTGTGTGAGAGAGAGAGCTTCAACTTAACGTCTTTTCTTTGGCTGCTCAATGATAATATTTCAGCTCCATGTCGCCGTCATGCTAAAGCAGGGCCTCCAAACAGTGCACTCCTGAGAGGAAGAGGCGGTTAAATGAAGTTCCTGCTGTAATTCCACACCATGCAGGAGACTTTCGGGTAAAAAAGTTAGGTTGTGGCATAAAAATGCATGTGTGGTCCAGACAAAAAAGTCCCTGAACATCAACACACCTTAAAAGCCATCACGGAGAGGCTCATGTTAAAGGAACTGAACAGACAAAAAGTTGATGCACCACTTTCCAAAAATGTAACTAGCTTATGTACTGTTGAACTGGAGCTACGAGGCTAATGTAGCTAATAACTAACGCTTATAGACACCAGTTTAGCATCATGCAAACCACATCAACTCTAAGATAACACTTTGAACATGAGAGTGATTAGATGTTTGCAGTGCCATTTATTAAATCATTTTTTCTAATTAAAAAACAAGCACTTAAACACTAACCCATCTCAGGCAACAATCTCTTTTTTTAGCATAAAATTATCAAACACACAAAATGTAGTTAACTAACATCCATGTTAATGGATAATACGAATGCTAATCACTGACAATAAAGAAAGAATTTGAGAATTTACTTTTTTGTATTTATGAATTATACCAGAAAGATGATCAAAAAAAAAAATCATATAAAACTTTACAGTTTTGCAACATAATACAAAACTTTACAAACCTTACTGTAACAAAGACATTAGGGTATAGTCCAAGTGTGGAGTTTATTTAAAATATAATAATAATAATAATAATAATAATAATAATAATAATAAAAACAATCAGTAAACACTCAAAACAAAAATCAAAACCAAAAAGGCAAGAAAAGCAGAAAACAACAAACACACTCCAAAATCCAAACACTAAGAAATCTGGTTTTGCAGTTCTATACGACTCAGAAACACGAGTGAGCACAAGAATTCAGGAAATCTGTATAGTGTCTCTGAATCAGGAAGTGATTGCACACAGGTGATCCAGGTAAACAGGAAGTAGCCAGTATGGATGTCTAGTGATGGTGACCTCTGGTGGTGTGGCATGGAACTGTTAAGAGCGGAAGTGTCCTATAAGCAGTGTGGGACATTAACTGTGTTAAAATTAGATTAAGTTCGGTAGACATTTGAGAAGCAGGACGCTCCACTGATAATAAACATTACAAAACATGCATAAACACTGATCCAGTGAATTTATGGAAGGAGTCTCCAGTGTCAGTGCTTTGTAAAGCTGTAACTTTAAGTTTTCCGACGTCTTCAGGACAGAGGAGTTTATGCTTCTTTGCGGTTTCTCAGTAACATGACAAGCTGTGTTTCATCTCAAAAACATTAAGTGTAACTTTAAATGGATAAAAAGTGTCATTATTTTAAAAATATTAAATTGTAATCATTGTCAAGTTAGCATTTACACTTGCACATTCAGTGCACTATGCTAAACTAGTGATTATAATTGTCCGTTAATTGATAGCTACATTAGCCTCATGTGGAAAACTAAAGAAGAAAACTTCACTAAACATGTCTTAGCCGATGGACTACGTTTGGAGTGAACGAGACATTGTGGACGTTCCACTTATGGCCTCACAGTTTCTTTAAAAAAGGGGAAAAGTGTCACCCACAAATTTGGAAGCGGAGCACCACTACATCACAGAGGCAAGCGAGGAAAAGAACCAATAAGGCAAAAGAGCAGTCCAACAAATCAGCGTTTTTAAAGCCGCTTGTCACCTCGTAATGTCCTCAGCAGGACAAAGTGCTGACCTCGGGGAAAGCAGAGACGACTTCCAGAAATCCCCCCGCTGTCCTGACGTATTTCTGCACCATTCCAAACGAAACACATATAAATCTGTCCACACACAGTTCTCCAAAACCTCACACACTCTGAAGACACACACACACACACACACACACACACGTCCCTACAGCCCCTAAACACGACAGCCTGCTGCTCGACTATGACTCATTAACCCTTCTGTTCTGTTCTGGTCACTATTTTACTAAAAGTGGAACAATTGTGAAAGTCTAAAAATATATACTGTATTTTAACATTACTATCTTGGCTCAAGACTGAGGTGTTTTAATGCTCTGCTCTGTTTCACTGAGGGGCTTTTATAATAAATGTTACAGCTGTGTTGGTATAAAATCTGAGAAAAAGAGAAAAAGAGACAGACTGGAACATTGCAAAGTAGCAAAAACTCCAGGACAGTTAAAGGGCATACAGTTAAGTGTAGTGTATAAGCTTGGTGCTTGGTTGTGTAATTGGTGGAATTACGATGCTAATATAGCCAGCAAATAATGCACATCAGTGACACCCAAATATTTCTATTCTTACTTCAGACAACATCATTAAGCTCTCTAAGTGTAAAAAAAATGATTGGGTAAAATAGTAGTGATGGTGTACAGTGTATTTACACATTCAAGTTTAAATCATGTTTATTAACATCCGCATCACTTCATGATTTAAACTTGGGGAGGCGGGGTCTCAGAGGCTGAGTTAAACCAAATGGCTATGGAAATACATTTCGGTTGTCCAAGATGGCGACCTTCACAAATAATGTTCCAGTGCTGAGCTACAGAGTGATATTTATGCAGTAATATGAAGGTCATGTTTATAATGACATGAAAAATGTTACAATGCACTTTACACTTCTTATTTTACACAGTTATATTTTTTATAAATTGTGAATGATGCATTCTTAGTAGCATTCATAACATTCAACATCAATGCCAAACAAACACAGCACTGTTCTGCACCATGAGACCTGACTTGATACCAGAGAGTATATTAAGAAAACATACTACAAAATGTAATAATTTTACAACACATTATAAAAATTGCAACATAATACAAAATGTTTCAGTTACAACACAAGACAAAAATTGTACAACTTTACATCCTACAAACTTTACAACACCCTACAAACTTTACAACTATACAACATACCACAAGGCTTTACAGTTTTACAATATAATAGAAAACTTTACAACAAAACAGAAAACTACAACTTTACAAAGTGCAAAACTTTACACATACTACAACTTTACTTACAACTTTACTACATAATACAAAACTTCACAATTTTACACCATACAAATATACAACACAATATACAATTTTTCAACTTTGCAACATAATAAAAAATTTTACTACAAATCTTGCAACATATTTGCAGCACTTGTCTGAGGTAAGTTGGGAGACTGAAGGACTGGGGACACCCAGGATGCTTTTGTTGGCATTTATTTTGGTTGCTTTTCAGCTTAATTTTCACAACCACACTGAGACACTCACACCAGCATGCACACAAACACACTGCACTGCTAGTTGTGACTCTCCCCTCTCTCCTCTGGCGTCATCACTGAAAAAGAGGAGACAAACAGACACACCCACTCATCAGCCTTACACAAACTCAAGTGTGATCACTTTTGCCACTCACCTCCCCTGGCCTTGCTCTCCATTCACAAACAGCCGCTCGACCACACCCCACCTCCACATACCCCCACTGCCTGTCTCAGGCCAGAGAGCCATCCAGCCTGCAGCTGACTCCCCCGTCCGGGCAGGAGAGGAATTCTGCCACAGCCATCTGTGCCCCTGGCCTGTGGACCACCTCGAACTTAAAGGGCTGAAGGGCCAGATACCAACTGGAGCGGGGCATGCTCCAAGCAGAGGGTGAAAGGGCATACTTGCAGGTAGTACTGGAGGGTGAGGACTGCCCACTCGATGGCTAGGCACTCCTTCTCAATGGTGCTGTACTTAGTCTTTTGCACCGAGAGTTTTCAGCTAATGTATAGCACTGGGCGCTCCTCCCCCTCCACCATCTGAGACAAAACAGCCCCCAGCCCTCTGTCCAGTGTGTTCATCTGCAAAATAAAAGGCAGATAAAATTTAGGGGAGTGTAAACGTGGTCCACCACACAGTGCAGCTTGTACCTAAGTGAACGCCTGTTGGCACGGCTTCATCCGCTAGACCGGATCTGGCATTCCCTTTTTAGTGAGATCAGTCAGCGGGCTGGTGACATCCGAATAGTCAGGCATGAACCTGCGATAATAGCCAGCCAGCCCCAGGAACTGTCTCACCTCCTTTTTGGTCTTGGGTCTCGGGCAGGTCGCAATTGCTGCAGTCTTGTTATTTTGGGGACGCACCTGCCCATGACCCAAGTGGAAGCCCAGATACCGTACTTCCACCTGCCCAATCGCACCCTTCTTTGGGTTCGCCATGAGCCCCATGCACCTCAACAACTTCAGAACAGCCCTCAGATGTTGCATGTGACACTGCCAATCATTACTGTACATGATAATGTCATCAAGAAAGACCACGGCATAGGTGGTATGTGGGCAGAGGATTCTGTCCATGAGCCGCATGAACGTCACAGGGGCCCCGAATAACCCGAACGGAAGGATGACGAATTGGTGTAAGCTGAACAGGGTGGAAAAGGCTGTTTTTTCTCAGGATAATGACGTTAAAGGGATCTGCCAGTGTCCTTTTGTCAGATCCAGTGTCAAATAAAAGCGAGCCACGCCTAACCAATCGAGCAGTTCGACAAAGCGAGGCATTGGGTATGCATGAAATTTAGACACCATGTTGACTTTTCTAAAGTCTACACAGAACCGGACTGACTGTTTGGTTTTGGGGACCAAAACCACAGGGCTGCTCCAGTTGCTGTGTGACTCCTCGATTATTCCCATGTCGAGCATAGACTTAAGTTCTTCCCGAACTATAGTTTTCTTATACTCGGGAAAACGGTAGGGGCGGCTGCGCACCACCACCCTGGGGGCATCTTAATGTGGTGTTCTATGAGGTAGGTAAGATTGGGGAGAGGAAAGAACATGTTGGAAAATTCCACCTGCAACTTGGCAACCTCCGCGAGCTGGGACAGTGAGAGGCGGTCTCCACAGGGGACTGGGTGGATTGGGAGGCTACTTTTGGTCTTACCGCCGGTCCCAGCTCCTCCTTCTCAGGGATTACCATCGCCAATGCCACGGGGACCCTCTCATCCCATAATTTAAGCAGATTAAGGTGGTATATCTGCCGCGTATGGAGTTTTGCCCGCAGGTCACAAATGTATTGGATTTTGTTTTAACTATTCAAAGGTCCCTCCTCCCAGTTTTCCCTGATGATGTCTAGGATGCCACAAGGTTTGCGACCATACATTACTTCAAATGGGGAGAACCTGGTGGAGGCTTGCAGGACCTCTCATACTGCAAATAACAGGGGTTTGATCCATTTGTCCCAATTTTGAATGTCTTCACGCACAAACTTACGAATCATGTTCTTAAGTATTTGGTTAAACCGTTCAACCAAGCCATCTGTCTGTGGGTGAGAAACGCTGGTATGGATTGATTTAACCCCCAGTAATTCATAGAGTTTGTGAAGTGTGCATGACATAAACGTAGTGCCCTGATCAGTCAGGATTTCGTTCGGAATCCTGATTCGGGAGATAAAGCTAAACAGTGCTTCTGTGACATTGCATGCGGAAATACTGCACAGTGGTACAGCTTTCGGGTATTTGCATAGTCCACTAGGACTAAAATAAAGTGATGCCCCCGTGCAGGCTGATCTAATGGCCCGACGAGATCCATGCCAATTCTTTCAAAAGGGATCTCGATTAGTGGTGGTTCAACATTTTCAACAATTTCACAAGCATACAGACCGTACACTGGGGAGAGAGGGTTAATGCTCACTGTAAGCTTTTAAAATCTATTAAAAGTGTTAATCCGAAGTTGAGGCCACTGTGTTTGAAACACGCACTCAAGATTTTCCGCCTAGCTCTATATAGCATATAACGGCCTCGGGGAATAGTTCCGCATGCTAACAACAGTCACAAACAATGGCAGCAGCGGGTGATGACCGTTTTGAAAAGCTCTTCAATTTCACTAAAAGCAGAACAACTGCGATACACAAAAAGCTGGTAAACCTATACAACAACTTCCTGAATGTCTTTGTGTTTATGCATGACAGTTTGAAGAGGTCAGATGCCATTTCAAAAGGCCAGGCAGCGTGGAAATGGAGCCAGTCTGAACCAGTTGGAAACGAGCACCATATGACCATGCTATTCGAAAAAGCCAAAGAAGAAAATGAAAAAACTCAAGTTAAGAACGTGTGGTACCCTACTCAACTTTATAAAGAAGAAGGTATGTTGCTCTATATTAGTCTTAGATTGAAAACTATCCTGTTTATTTGTCATATTAGGCTGTAATAAGCAGCACAGACACACTGACCAGTCCGATGCTGACGACGAATCCGGATGTTTTTATTTGTAAATATTTTGCCATTGACATGGTGACTCTGTCTCTGCTGCTGGCTTGCTTGCTAACTGACTGTTCAGGTGGGCTGTTGTGAACTGAAACTATTCTAGTAGCAATGGAGAAAATGCCTGTCCCTGGAAACATTGTTAATTTCAAGCCTTATATAGTTGATGAAAAATCAACATTTTTATTTGTACTCTTTTGGGAGGGACGGGGGTCATCAAAAAGAGTACTCTGTGTAAACTTGTGAAATTGTTGAAAATGTTGAACCATCTCTTAGGGGAAGAGGGTGCAATGGCGCTTTTGGGGTGACCGGTGGTTTTACTAGTTGGCATTCACGGCACGCTGCACACCACTTGCGAACGTTGCCATAAATGCCTGGCCAATAGAAGCGAGCCATAAGATGGTTCAGTGTTTTATCCTGCCCCAAGTGTCCAGCCATGGGATTATGGTGGGCCACATGGAACAGGAGTTCCCTACAGCTCTTCAGAACCAACAACTAGATCATTTCTTCTTGAGTCTGAGCATCCAGCATCACTCAATATAGTCTATCTTTAATAACTGAAAAATATGGATGGACAAGCACAACGTGGGGCTGAAGGGTTTGACCAGCAATTACTCTCACTTGGTCAAAAGCATGTTTCAGAGTCTCATCGCATGACTGTTCTGCTGGGAAATCCCTGAGGGAAATCCCAAGGGAGGGTAGGGGGTGGAGCCTTCCCCACCCCTGATGTCCCCCTGACATGGAGCTGACGTAGATGGCTGACTCCCCAGCTAACACTGCACACATCCCACACTGTGCCTGTCTATCGCTGGTGCCATCTGCAAAGAGGTGCTTTGCGAGCATTTTAAACCCTGGCCAACTTGTTCCCAAAATCAGCAGATGGGTGAGGCAAGGACTAACTGCCGCCTCTATACTATAATTTACTCCCCGAAATTGGATACTGACGGAAACCAGAGGGTATTCATGAACATCCCTGTGCACACACCGCACCTTCACCACCCATGCTGCCCCCAATGCCTCACCTTGAGCCAGGCTTTGGTGGATGGAGGTCTGGTTACAGCCTGAATCCACCAATGCATGGTATGTACCCCCTTGGATACTCACCGGTATGTGGTATGTCCCAGCTCGATCAGGGGTGGCCTGCAGTGCATCGGGGATCCGGACCACTGCCCACATCTCCATCATGTGGCACTGATCCTGGAAGTGCCCAGGCTCCCCGCAGCACCAGCACACCAGCCCAGGCTTCACCTCTGCACCCGTGGCTCAGGGATCACTCACCTGAGAGGGGGAAGAGACAGGAACATAAGGGGAGGGAGGGGGAGGGAAACCACAGGCTCGGGGAACTGGCTGCGGGGGAGTCGACTCCCACTTTTGTGGTGCAGGGATGGGGGAAGGGTGGGTAGAATGGGAGGGACGGGAAGAAGAGAAGGGACGAATGAGAGAGAGAGAAGGGGCAGGATGCCCGCCTGCCACCAGAAACACCTCCAGATGGTCCTCAGCCAAGGAGATCGCGTTCTTCAGCGACGCCAGGCAGTGGCACTGGACCCACTCCATTGTTCCCCCTGGCAACCAGGCGATGAACTGCTCCAGCACCACTGCATCAATGATTCCCTCAGCATTGTGCCTGTCTGCCCTCAACCACCACCAGCAGGCATCATGGAGCTGTTGGAAAAATGCAAATGGCCGACCGACCTCCTCCATGGTCACTGTGTGGAACCGCTGACAGTGTTGCTCTGGGGTGCAGCCGACACACTGCAAGATGGCTTGTTTAAGGTCCGTGTACTCCAGCATGTTGTCGGTGGGCAGTTGCTGTGCCACAAGCTAGGCCTCTCTCAACAGGATCAACAGTAGCCGAGCTGCTCGCTGCTCGTCCAGTCATCCCCATGCATCCACAGCTACTCAAAGAGCTCCAAGAAGGCCTCTGGATCATCATGAGGCACCATCTTGAAGAGGGTGACGTGGGGGTAGCCCGTGGACACTGTAGGGTCTGCTGCTGGGGTACCCACCAACGCAGTCAGGCTCCAGAATACCTATTCCATGCATATGGTGATGAGCGCTTGGTATTGGTTTTGGTGGGCGGTAGTGAGGGAATGGATCAGGTCTTTGAAAGGCGAGGACTCCATGATGGCACTTCAGCTTCAGAGTCCCAGGTTTCAGCACCAGCATAGGACTTGTCTGAGGTAAGTTGGGACACTGAAGGACTGGGACAGGCGGGATACTTTAGTTGGCGTTTATTTTGGTTGCTTTTCTGCTTAATTTTCACAATCACACTGAGACACTCACATGCACACATACACACTGCTCTGCCAATTGTGACTCTCCCCTCTCCCCTCTCCTCTCGTTACTGAAAAAGAGGAGACAAACAGACACACCCGTTCATTAGCCTTACACAAAACTCAGGTGTGATCGCTTTTGCCACTCACTCGCCTTGCTCTCCATTCACAAACAGACGCTCGACCATGCCCCCGCCTCCACAATATTATAAAACTTTGCAACACAATACAACTAAATTCTATAACTCTACAACATAATAAACGTAGAGCATTACAGCTTACAACATTACAACAAAATGTTACAATTTTACACACACTACAAAAACAATTTGTACAATTCACAACATAAAATGTTTTTCAACTGTACAATATACTGCAACAAAATTGTACAACTTTGCAACATTGTACAAACCTTTATAACACACTAGACCAAAAATGTATAACTTTACACCATAATAAACTTTGCAACTTGTTCACTTTACAACATTGCAATAAATGTGAGAATTTCGCACATATTACAAAATTAACTTTACAATATAATACAAAAGTTTACAACATACTACTGTTGGTTTAATAAACATTTTTGGTTAAAATAAGTGCCACTTGACTTAGATTTCACAAACAGCTACAACTGAAGTAAACTTGTCTGTCAATAATCTACACTCAGAAATGAAAAGTAGATGCATTTTTATTTAAAAAGTGCTTTATAACGTATTTACAATGTAAGTCATAGGTCATTATACAGAGCATATGGCCTTCAGAGAAAGTTAAGCTGTGATCATATTTATAGATGACAGTAAATCTCACTGGATGTGGTTTGAGACAGATTTTTAGGGGGGAAAAGATTTTAGGTGGTATAGACTGCCATTATTTGTTAGCTACATTAGCATCATAGCTCCAGTACAAAGCCAAAGATGCAAATGTCAGACAGCAAACTGTCTTTAACTGTTCAACTACATTTGATGGTAATTTTTTTGCCAAACTGCTCCCTTAAGCCAAGCTATCCTTCTGTGGGGCAGATGTGAGCTGTACATGTGGATTTATATGTTTAAACCCTTTTGTCTGCAGTGTTTCTCCCCCGTGGGACAGATGGGCTTCAGGAGCACAATAGCAGCAGCCAGCAGCAGGACTTCCTGAGCCAGAGGCAGGGTTTCGATGGCTGAACTATAATTATAACCTCCAGCACCGGGAGCACAATTTGAGTAGGAAGTCTGTCTGCGGTCCAGAAATTACCATCTTCTGCATTTTCATTAGGTGGGAAAGGTTCCTCGAGTTGTTCAAACTCATCACTGCTCAGTCTAAAGGTCTGGGTGCAAAGGAACAGGAACTATTTTTATTTTCATCATTTATTAAACACTAATGTGAGATTTCCTTCAGGCTCAGATGGACTATTGAAAAATATATGATGTACCAGTGAGAGACATCCAGTGGTTAGCTTAATTTTTTTTAAACAATTGTCTACTTTTTTGAGAAACATAATTTGACAAAAATGTTGGATTCCCATTTGATAAGTAGTGAAAATAATTTTTTTAAAAGTTTCTGTTCTTCGCTGAGTATTTTGAAGCTCTCGTGAAAGCAACAGTTGGCTTTAACTGGAATGTTGGAGAAAGTGGGGGACAAATTGGGCACAATTTGTGTACATTTAAGTAAGATTCTCATTTCTTTTGTTTTGCAGTCATGGATACCCTTATACAATGGCGTATTAGGGCCGTTGTAGTAAAAAAAAAAACGGAGCTGAGGCAGGGGTAATATTCTGAGAAAAAGGCTCAGAATTTCCTAGATTAAAGTCGTAGATTTATGAGAAAAACCTGAATATTCTCCAAGTATATAAAGTCATAGATCTGTGAGAAAAAAACTCTGAAATTCCAAGATTAAAACGTCACAAATAAAAAAAACTTGGAAAAAACAGGAACCAGATCGCTTCACTTTGCAGAGTCGGAGCAACATCATCACACCACACACGTCACGACTGAGCCGAGAGTTACAGGAAATGCAGCCGTTCCTCCTCAAACGTACAATATAAAAGAATAAAGCACGAAGAGATTTTCAACTACATTTCCCAGAATGCACAGAAGCCAGGAAGCTGGGAAGTATGAGAGTTCTTTTCTCCTAAATTTGCAACATCGTAATCTTGGAATTTCTGAGGGGTTTTTTCTTTCTTGGAATTTCTGAGGTTTTTTCACAAATTTATGACTTTATAATCTTGGAGAATATGATGTTGGAGTTTTTTCTCTGAACATTACCCCCTCCCTGCCTCAGCTCAGTTTTTTTTTGTTTGTTTGTTTGTTTGTTTTACCTACAATGGCCCTAATACGCTGCCGTACCATTAACTGTAAAAAAAGATGTAAAAATACATTTTAGAAATGTTTTAAATTCCATAATATGCCTCTTTATTATCTTTATGTGGAGTCAAATGGGTGTTGTGCCTGGTAACCATGGTAACCAGCAGCAAATAAGATAAGAATACTCACTTGGAATTGCATAAAGCGACTGAGACAGCAGTAACTAGACATGTTTGGGATGGATCCTGAATTCTGTACTTTAGTAAGCATGGAGAATCAGTACTGGACGAGGGCGGGGGTGTTGGGGGAGGGGTTGGAGTGGGGCGTGTGTGTATGGGGGTGTGAATATTTACGAGCCCCATGTAGCTCATTTCACATCTCATTGCTGTGATTTGTGTTTTATCTGCCGTCCTTGTGGCCTCTCGCTGCTCCTCGTGGTGTGTTTGTTTGTTTGGGTGAAGAGCACGAGTCTGAGGCTGCACCGCAATGAGCGAGGGAAAAAACGAAAAGAAAGGGCAAGAGAGAGAGGATGAAAGGAAATGGCAATTAAAGATAAAGAGGACAAATGAAATAAATAAGAAAGAAAGAAAGAAAGAAAGAAAGAAAGAAAGAAAGAAATGGCAAATAAGAGACAGAAAAAATCATAAAGAATAAATAAATAAACTGAGAAAAGAAAAATCAGAGAGAAATGAGGAAAAAGTAAGAGAATAAACCTGACAAACAAAAGGAAAATGAGAAAGAAAAACAAGAAAGCAAGAGCAAAATGAAGAAAGGAAGAAAGGAAGAAAGAAAAATAAGGAAAAAGTGAGACATGTAGGAGAGAGTGAGACACATGAGAGAGAGAGGGAAATACATGACAAAGTGAGTGAGACACAAGGGAGTGAGTGAGACACATGAAGGAGTGAGTGAGACACATGAAGGAGTGAGTGAGATAGAGGAGAGAGTGAGGCACATGAAGGAGTGAGTGAGACACAAAGAGAGTGAGGAATATGAAGGAGTGAGTGAGACACAGAGGAGAGAGTGAGGCACATGAAGGAGTGAGTGAGAGGAGAGAGTGAGACAC
>JAOTRR010000043.1:33007996-33018052 GCA_028570945.1 Gogo arcuatus | reverse complement strand
AAGAGAGGGCCTAGGACCTTGGATGATCTGGAGAGATTCTGTAAAGAGGAATGGTTGTAGATGCCCTGCTGTGTATTCGCCAACCTTATAAAATTATATAGGAGAAGACTCGATACTATTTTACTGGCAAAGGGAATTTGTACAAAGGGTGCCAATAATAGTGGCACGTGTTTTTGTTGAAAATAATTATTTCTTGAGGGATTTGTTTTTCTTTGAATAAATTAATATCAATTAAAGGTTAGATTTTTCTCATTTCTTCAGTATGAGTTGAATCTACTTCACCAAAGGGTGGATTTTATTTCTAACCCTTTTTCTAATCTTTACAAGGGGTGCCAATAATATTGGAAGACACTGTACATAGCCCCATACGGAGTGTGTTGTGACACATTCCTTCTATAACCATCATTAAAATTTTGACTTTTAACTTCTAAATTTGACTTACATGCCACAGAAGCCCTTCTCTTGATTTGTTGTCCCCAGGAATTGATGAGCCTTTGTTGCCCAACTCCCTGTTGCCGGTTTGTTGTTTGTCCCTCCTTAGACCGCAGTCGGTAGGTACTCACCACTGCTGACCGGGACTCACCCCACAAGCCTTGCCGTTTTGGAGATGCTCAGACCCGGTCGTCTGGCTATAACAATTTGGCCCTTGTCAAAGTCGCTCAGGTATTTATGCCTGCTCATTTCTCCTGTATCCAGCAAATTGACTACGGGAACCCACTGTTCACTTACCGTCTAATATATCCCAGACCTTTGACATGCGCCATTGTTACCATGTAATCAACATTATTCATTTCATTTGTGAGGGGTCATAATGTTTTGGCTCATTAATGTATACACAATGTTATGGTACCTTATAGCACTAACCTCTCCAAAAGCAGAGAGAGTATGGGAATGGCGCATTGTAAGAGCTGTGTGTTTGCGGTCACTTGTACTGAGCTCATACACAAATAAAGTTAAACCATTTCATTATAACTTGGACTGGATTCTACAAATGATCCACTTCTAGATGTAAAAACAAGTAACTTGTTATAGTGCCACAGAAATATTTATTTTAATAAATAAAATTAAATATTCTTTTATTATGCTTCAAAATATACACTACCATTTGGACCAAAAAAAAGAAGAAATTATTTGGTTATAACCACACACAACTTCAGAAAAATTAACTGTACTACTTTTTTTAATGAAAATTTAAATAATAGTCCATTTAAATGAACTTGTTTTTATATAGGTTCAATATATGTTGTGTGTATATATAAGTGAGCTCCTAGTGTATTCAAATGCGTCAATATACAATTATTACATTTGGATTCAGTTTGATTATTTTTCTTCAGAATTTTGCCCATAATGGTTCAGAATTTTCATTAGATTCTGAAAAGGGAAGGCCTTTACTATCAGCATTATCAGAATGTATTACTGTTTTGTATTAAATGCAAACATCGCTCTGTATGTTCTTAAATACAATTATTACATGAAGGTAACAGTTAGTCACCTATTAAAATTTCCTATAATCCTTTATAAAGTCCACTCTGCTATGTATTAGGAAGGCCTGTACTATCACCTTGTCCATTTTGAGGAACATTTACTGTACCAGTTTCTCTTCAATTCAAAATGAAAATTTAATTTAATTTTCCCAGAATGCTCAAAAATCTTTACTACATCTGAAGGAGGCAGACCTTCAGTATCTGTGTCTATTGTGGAAAAATTTTACTGTGTACTTTTGTATTAAAAGATGGGCCATACTTGGGGGCAGCTGGAACGAATGGCCCAGGATCGCGATGCCTGGAGAGCTCTTCTTGGTGGCCTATGCCCCAGATGAGGACAATAGGCGGAGATGAGATGATGATTTGTATTAAAGGCAATCTGAGCTCTACATGTGCTTAAATAGGATTATTAAATATAGGATACAATTAGTTAGAATTTTCTCATAATGCTCCAAATGTTTCGTGGCTGCTTGACAGAGGAATAACTTCTCTATCACTAGTTCTATTTTGGGGAACAGGAAAAATGCATCATCCCTACAGCTGCTGGAAACCAGTTTATTGGCTACCATCTGCTATGGTGAGAAACAGGATTAACCAGTTGGGATCGTGTATTTTCCCATTTCTGTAGCCAGATAGCGACACTGTAAGCACAGAGATATAGAGGTGAGAGGTGGTGGAGTAGCTAGTGGAGGAAAAGAAAATTAGATCAGAAATTATATGTGAATTTGATGTTTGCTCTCTACTCGAGTTTGAGGTTTGTAGTAAAATTGCAAATGCTTACATGCATGTTATCACAAAAACGCATGTAACACAGGTTCCGATGTTGACAGCGCAATGTCATGCGAATGACTGTGCTGCACTCCATTCATTTGGAATAGGAACAGTCTCAGAACTTTTTGATCGCACCTCGTAAACTGTTCAACCTTCAATCGGAATCAATTCATACAGACTTTATGTTTAAACACAGTGTTCATGCATCACATTACACTGTGGGCAGTAAACTGGACCGCTTCTGTTAAAGATGAAACATGGTTGGACCTTATTGTTTCTGTGACACAGTGACCATATGTCACGCCTCAGTACAAGCAGGAAAGTCCCATTTTTACCGTCTCACAGTTACTGAAAGAGTTACTTACTTTAACCCCTCGATGTACATAATCCATTGACTATCAAAAGTATTGTTTTCTAAATTTAACAGTAAAGAAAACACAAAATAACCTTCATAACATAATTTCTAAATGTTCATGTAAGAAATACATCTCATATAGAAATAGAAAATTCTTCATCTGATGAAAAATATTACGCTTAATGATCCATTGCCATGTGTAAATGACATTTTCCTTGGTCAAAGAAGTAAAATAAAATTAATTCAGCAGGAGACAGACAGCAGTCTTTCAGGAAGTCTTCAGCTCCTGATTCTGCTCGCTCACAGGTAAAGCTTAATGATAATTTCTGTGAGAAATCAATAACGTGATGTTAATGTTTGACCAGTCTTCTGTCTTTTACTGCCTTTTTACTGTCTTTTTGCCTTGCTTCACTGTTAGCCTACAGGCTTTCTTACTAATCACTTAATGGTATTTAATAAGGAGTGAAAAATCTAAAACTGTTTTCAAAACAGCAAACTGGAGTCTGTACCATTATAAACAGATTTATAAACAGTGTGGATGTTCTTTGTTGAATGTGTCATTGTTTGTTTGATCTTTAGCTGTGTGAGGAGATGGAAACAGAGACTTCAGATGGAGGGACAGGAGGCAGTGTGAAGAAGGAGGAGACTCTGGAGCTAAGCATCAGTAACCATGGAAACGGCCCCGCCAACACACCTGAAGTCATCTCCCTTAAATGGGAAGAAGTTGATGATAAAGACTTTCTCTGTAAGACACCAGGGCATTTTAGAACCCAATCTGGAGCTCAGTAACATTCTCATTGATTATCATCACTACATATTATGTAGTGCACTAAAAGTCCAAAAAAGGAGTCATTTGGATTTGAGCCTCTGTCTGTGATGATTTACTCAACAATTTAGTTATTGGTAAAGTGTGAACTAGCAGCTTTATGTTTGGTCTTTCAGTTGGGGAAAAGTGGAGCAGCCACTAAGAGCTTAAGAGAGTTGGTAAACATTGTAAAAGTTTTAAAGTTTCTACTCTCCCCCCAGTTGTCCTCATTACTCTACAAAAGATTAGCCATTCGCTTTACAGCAGGTTAGCCGTGCCTGTTTGCTTTACAGCAGGTTAGCCGCGCCTGTTCGCTTTACAGCAGGTTAGCCGCGCCTGTTCGCTTTACAGCAGGTTAGCCCCGCCTCTTCGCTTTACAGCAGGTTAGCCCCGCCTCTTCGCTTTACAGCAGGTTAGCCCCGCCTCTTCGCTTTACAGCAGGTTAACCCGGCCAGTTTGCTTTACAGCAGGTTAGCCCCGCCAGTTCGCTTTACAGCAGTAAAATACTGTTTTTTATTTCTGCCTACTCAGATTTTATCCTTAGCAATGTTTACCCCTTTTTTCTGTGCATTTGACATTCTTGAGAAATCTGGGACATCTTGGTGGGAAAAGTAATTTGGCATGTATGGTTAAACACAAAAAAGCGCAGTTTATTAAAAATATTTTGGGCATAATTTCTCCCCATTGTTATGATTTCTCTCTTCCCAGATTGTGAAGTTTGCCAATCCTCCTTCTTTAAGAAGTGTGAGGTCCATGGTCCGGCGCTCTTCATCCCTGATACCCCTATTTCCATGGGGGTAGCTGACCGAGCAAGACAAACTCTTCCTCCTGGACTAGCGATTCAGAAGTCCAGTATTCCTGACGCAGGCCTGGGAGTATTTAATAAGGGGGAGACTGTTCCAGTTGGTGCACACTTCGGACCCTACCAGGGAGAGCTGGTAGACAGAGAGGAAGCCATGAACAGTGGCTACTCTTGGGTGGTAAGTTGTTATTCATTTACTATAAACATTAAATGGAAATTCCTCTGTTTTTGGATAGAATTCAGTACACTACTGAATATGTTTCGGCTAATGCTGCCTTCTAATTTTTTCGTCTCGCTACTGGATAAATGCAAATTCAGTTTGAAACCTGTTTCTTGTTGCCAATGATATGTGGAGACACTTTAAATACACTTTCATCTTCCTCAGACTTACTAGCACTCAAAAAACTAGGCAGAATCTTACTGACTGATTTGCTTAAATCAACTGCAGGAAACTGAATGTGTGGGCTTGATGTGAGGACTGTTGTTTAAAAAATTAAATTTTTTAAATTAAGAAATGTAATTGCTTACTATTAGCTTTATAACCCTGATTCCAAAAAATGTGGGATGCTGTGTAAAATGTAAATAAAAACAGAATGCAATGATTTGCAAATCCTTTTCGACCTATGTTCAATTGAATACAGTCCAAAGACCAGATATTTAATGTTCAAACTGAAACTTTTTTTTTTTTTTGTAACTATACATTCATTCTGAATTTGATGCCTGCAACGCATTCCAAAGAAGTTGGGACAGGGGAACAAAAGACTCGGAAAGTTGTGGAATACTCAAACACCTGTTCGGAACATTCTACAGGTAAACAGGTTAATTGGTAATTGGAAAGGCTCAGTCGTTCTCAAGCAAGGATGGAGTGAGGTTCACAACTTTGTGAAAAACTGCGTTGGCAAATAGTCCTAGTTTAAGAACAGCGTTTCTCGGCATACAGTTTCAAGGAATTTAGGGATTTTACCATCGACAGGCCATAATATAATCAAAAGATTCAGAGAATCCAGAGAAATCTCTGCATGTAAGGGCAAGGCCAGGAACTAACATTTATCGCCCATGACCTTCCATCCCACATGTGGCACTGCATTAAAAACCGACATGATTGGATAAATGGTATTACTACATGGGCTCAGGAACACTTCAAGGTCAGCCAGTATCTTTGAAGGTGGCTGGGTCTTCCCAGATGTTTAAGCAGCCTTGCCTTGTATGGGGAAAAACGGACTGAAACTGCCACTCAGTAGTGCGAGTGTGGCGTTTATGGTCACCCAGACAAGAAAGGTGCTACGGATTACCTCTTCCGCTGGGGGGGTGGGGAGTCAGCTGCAGACTGGACAGCTCCCCGGCCTGAGTCGGGCGGTGGGGGTATGTGGCAGCGAGAGTGTGGTCAAGTGTTGGCTGTGAATGGCAAGGAGTCAGGTTGAACCAGCAGGTAACATGTAACACCTGTGTCTAATTACTGGCTGTCTATTAATGTGTCTCTCTGTGTGTCTTTCAGATAGCCAGTAACCAAAGAGAGAGCTGTGTTACCAAGCACCGTGTTTGTCTGTGTGTGTGTGCACAAGTAAAAGAAGCTAAAGTCACTGAAAAGTGAAACTAGAAAGGAAAAATAAAACGCACCTGTATTGTGAAGCCTGCCTCCCAGTTCCTCATTTATCCCAGCATAAAAGTTGTCACAATCTTGTCTCCCTCTCCTGATGCTGAATGGTTTACCAGAACGTTTTTGGGGCCATGCAAAAATCTTTTTGCCTGGCCTCTCCAAACTCATCCCATGCCTCATCTTTTGCTTCTGCAACTGCTTTTGCTGCAAATACTTTTTGGGGCCAATGTATATCTAAATGTAATGCTCTTCATGGTGGTTCCTAGAATTAGAGAACTGAGCAAAATAACGTTTAGTGCAAAGCTGTTATATAACTCTGTTAGCACAGCATGCAGCTACCTCGTGATTAAGCATATCAGGAAAAATTAAAGACACCTGCCAGACTGAAATAATATTTATCACAAGCACCACATAGTCAGAACATTTGTCAGCGACTTTTCAAGGCCACAAACACTGTTACATTAGAAATTTTGTTAGAAGAGAAACTTTGTTATATCTTATAATCATATGCTTATAGGATGATTTAATGGATAACATGTAAATTTGCCTTTTTTTGCAGATATACATGAGCAGGCAATGTGAAGAATACATCGATGCCAAGAGAGAGATGCATGCTAACTGGATGAGGTGAGGAACCTTTATTTAGGTCATGATTTAGGCTTTACAATTCCTTTTTTTTTTTTTTTTTTTTTGAAGAATGCTTTCATTGCTTTCTTTGTTGTTTCTCTAACCTGTATATCTGACATCTGCGTATTTTTTCTATTTTCCCCTTTCTGCCACTTTACCTCAAACTCTTAGGTATGTAAATTGTGCTTGTAATGATGGAGAGCAAAATCTTTTGGCGTTTCAGTATCGAGGGGGCATTCTGTACCGTTGCTGTCAACCCATTAATCAAGGACAGGAGCTCTTGGTGTGGTATGAAGAGAAATATGCCAAAGATCTAGGCCCTACGTTTGAGTACCTCTGGAATAAAAAGTGCTCTGCAAATGGTAAAGTCCATACACAATATTCATTTGGTCTTAAAACTAATTTTATGATTAAAAATTTCAGTAAACATAAAACCTCAAATGTGTTAAGTTACTGTCTTCTTGAACTGAGTTGAGATCAAGGAAGCTGTGTGCTTCAAGGTTTTTCTCAACAGGAATACAGAACCACTGAATTAGAACCCATTTCCTTTTTCTTTACTACTGACTGCAGGAGGTGATGCAAAGCACACTGGATTCTTCTATGGTTATTACAAAAGTCAAAACCTTACATTGATGTACTGAAATGACTTGTAATGTAATACACTATCCTCTTAACACTGAAGACAGCTTCTTTGCGGTTTTATTATTTACACTAAGGGGTAACACAATACCATTAACTGTATCTGTTGTGGCGCCCCCTAGCACTTGGGCTCAGACACAGACTCAGGAGACAGAAGTGCAGTGGGAAAAAACAAGTGGTGTTTTACTTATACAATTAGCAGGGAGTGGGGAAAAGGGAGTGCAGGTGTGAGGTGTCAGTGATTCTTCCAGTCCTGGCGTGATAAAGTCCACTTGAGACTGTGGGAGCGCCACAGGTTAAAGGAGGTCTCAAGGAAGAGAGCTGCTTCGGTCTGAATACGGGTGGGCGCTGTTGGAGCTGGAATCTGTCGGCAAATAAAGAAAGCAGAGCAGACTCATTACTTCCTCTCACCATCCTCCTACTCACCCAGCTGGTGAAGTGGCATCCTCTTTTATCCTTCTCGTGGCACCACGATTAGTGAGCTCCAGCCATGTAGTGTTAGGTGTCCCTGCCCCTCAGCCACATGTGTGCTGTTGATAAACAGTGGTACCGGGGCGGAGCTGTCTCTTCAGCACTGCCGCTGTCAGGGAAGGGGGGTGCTGTTCCTTCAGCACCACTGCGGCATCATGGCGAGGAGCACTTGCTGTGTTCTGTGCAAGGGCCACTGGCCTGCCATTGTCACACTGTTTAGTGCTGTATTTGTATTCCTGTCCATACCACTGTGCCCTGGAACCACTGGCAAAAAATGGAAAAAGAAGGCATTGTTCATTCTCAAAACAGTACAGCAATTTGCACGTAGTTTTATTCAAATCTTGAACCAGAGGCTATTGGCCCTTTCTGGCAAGCTCTCTATCTTCTGTTTTATGTGACAGAGTAAGCAAACTATGCTTCAAATCAGGCAACTTTTTATATTGTTCCTTAGTAGCCATATAATAAAGCAATATGCCGTGAGGTTGCATGCTTTATAGCGGTAGAGGTAATCTGCCATCCCCATCTGTGCCCCTGGCCTGTGGACCACCTCGAATTTGAATGGCTGAAGCATCAGATACCAATGAATGCTCTTTGCATTGGCATCCTTCATGCAGTGGAGCCATTGAAGTGGGGCATGATCAGAACAAAGGATAAAGGCGCACCCCAGTTGGTAGTACCAGAGTTTGAGGACCGCCCACTTGATGGCTAGACGCTCATTGTCTATCATGTTTTTCTTAGTTTCCCTAAGGCTATGTTCACATTACCAGGCTGAAGTGACTCAAATCTGATTTTTTTGCCTTAATGTGACACAGATCTGATTTTTCAGGGATGGCAAATCAGATTTGAGTCACTTTCATATGTGGTCCTAAATCGGATTTGTGGTCATGCGACATGAATGAGAATTGTCAGGTAGGATTTTATGTGGCTTTTTGCCTATACGCACGTGCTGAGCGCTGTCTTCATCCGGCAGCACAGTAAAACAACAATGGCAGAGAGCTACAATAGCTTTGAAAACAGCAAAAGATAGCTGTCTGGCTTTTTCTCCCCCCACCTTCTTGGCCTGATCATGTACAGCTGATGAACTGTTCGCTGTCCTCCAAAGCTAAATGCGATACGTACATTAGCCACTAGCACATCCATTTAGTTGGTTTTAATACCATGAGTCGTCTCACAAATTTTTTTTTTTTTGATGCAGATGACTTGTGCAAAAATGTATCAGTGTGTGCATGAATGCTGTTTCAGGAGACAGGTGCGTTCACATTACAGTTGGGTACAGGCCACTTGTAATTATGAATGTGAACTGTCAAAATAGGCAAATCAAAATTGAACAATGAGGCTTGTAATGTGAACATGGCCTTACTGACAGCTTACGGCTAAAGTACAGCACAGGGCATTCCTGCCACTCCACCACCTGGGACAAAAAGGCCCCCAGCCCTGTGTCTGATGCGTCAGTCTGCAGAACAAAAAGGAGAGAAAAGTCAGGAGAATGCAACAGTAGGCCCCCACACAAAACCACTTTAACTGACAAAAAGCTCCCTTTTTAGTGAGGTCAGTCAGCAGGCTGGTGATGTTCAAAAAATTAGCCACAAATCTACGGTATAGACAGCCAGCCCTTGTTCTCTTATCAATTTGGGGACACCCCTGTCCATGGCCCAAGTGGAAGCCCAGGTACTGTACTTCCACCTGTCCATTTGCACACTTCTTTGGATTTACAACGGGTTCCTCTCTTCTCAAGGATCTCAGGACAGCTCTGAGATGTTGTAAATGCTGCTGTCAGTCATTGTTGTAATTAGTGTAAAGTTGGTGTAACCCAAATGGAGTGGAAAAGGCGATTTTCTCTCGAGATATTGGAGTCAAAAGAATCTGCCAATACCCTTTGGTTAAATCCAGTGTCAAATAAAAGCGAGCTGTGCATAACTGATTGAACAGTTCATCAATGCACGGCATTGGGCATGCACAAATTTGCACCACACACACTGCAGTGACTGTTCTAAAGTCTGCACAAAAATGGACCAACCCATCAGCCGTGGGCACCAAGACCACAGGGCTGCTCCAATCACTGTGGGACTCCGCAGTTACTCCCATATAGAGCATAGTCTGGAGTTCATCCCAAACCACATCTTTTTTGTGTTTGGGTAAACGGTAGGGGCGTCTGCATACCACCACACCTGGAAGAGTGTCAATGTGGTGTTTTATGAGGTCCTTGGAACTGGGTAGGGAAGAAAAAAATCTGAGTATTCCCCTGATGCAGTGCTGACATTGACATCACCAGCACTGGCTCTCCAGCCAATACTGCACACATTCCACACCCTGCCTAGCTCCTGCATGACCCATCCACAAACACTTCTCCTCCTAATGCCTGAAACCCTGGAAAATTTGGGCCAAAAATTAGTGGATGGATGAGGCAAGAACTAACTACTGCCTCTGTGTTTTTGGCCCTGAAATTTAAGGCAAGTCAAGTCAAGTTTATTTATATAGCGCTTTTAACAACAGAATTGTCGCAAA
>JAOTRR010000043.1:32779928-32791746 GCA_028570945.1 Gogo arcuatus | reverse complement strand
AGAGAGAGAGAGAGAGAGAGAGAGAGAGAGAGAGAGAGAGAGAGAGAGGTAAACAACATGAAGGTTGCGCAATAAGCACGTCTGCAGGCATAGAAGCAGTTTGTTCATGTACATCAAGCAATAGGGACATGGGATTATACAAGGGCAGTGTGTTGTGTTATCAGTGTACAAGTGGGTGAAACTGTTTCTACTGTACTGGCAAGTCTAAATCTGTGCTGGTTACACAATCAGCCAACAACAACAACAACAACAAAACAAGACACACCGTTCACTGATAAACACACTGCAGGGTATGATGAAACTGTGTAGGTTTGTATATTGTTTTGTGTGCTGCACCATGATCCTAAAGGTGAAATATTTCCTCTTGCAGTACACAAGTGCATGGATTGAGTGATAGACAGATGAATGGATCCTGATGTGTTTTATTTTTGCAGGAAGCAGAGACGGCAGCCTTGTGAATGGACTCAGAGCAGGCCAGATGGAAAGAGAACAAGCCAGGCATGAGACGGAAGAAAGTCTGATACGCACACAGCTTAGTGTCCACCAGGTACCTGCAAAGCTGCAGAATGGGAACCAGTCACCTGACACCAGCCCTCAGCAACTTAACGGGGATACTAGTTGGAGCAATTTCAAGCCAATGAAACGACACCGGAACGACTGTTCCAGCCCAATCACCATGTATGATCAGGGCCTGTATAAGATAAATGGTGAGGTGAAGCATGCACTAAATGAACAGTCATTAGTGGCTGTTCACCAACCCAAAAAGCTCTGTGTTAATTCAGAGACAACTGGTCCATGGGAAAAGAAACAGACAGATACAGAAGGATGTTTAGGAGGATGTTTAGACACAATCCCTGAGTTGAGCAAGCCTGTGACAGACACAGGTAACTGTAATTATCCCAATGGGGACATCTTCTCATTATCAAGGAACAAGCAGATGCCAATGCCCAATGGTGCTACAGTAACTCCACCTTCAGTGGAAGATCCTGCTGGTGACCTCTTAAAGAAAACTCAGTCTCAGTATTACCCAAACCACATGTCCACAACACAAGACACCAGCAATCTACATGAGCAGGCCATCTCTTCACCTTCAGTTACCTCAGGTTTTCCTACTTCAGTTCAGATGTCTGCCTCTGAGCCATTTGCCAAAACACCCTCAGAAGTGCATGGTAGCAATGGCTATGACCCAGAGTTTATGGTGAATGGGTACTCTGGAATTTTTGGAGCAGAGCAGCAGCAGCAGCAGCAGCCTCCGCCTTACCCTCTTGCTGACCTACCAGCTTTGGAAAATCAACCTCAAAGTGATTTGGGGAAAGGGCCAGGAATTGCCTCAACAGTGAGCATCAGTGATGGTTCACAGGCTCGAAATGGCAGGGAGTGTTTTGCCAGAAACCCCATAGGTTTAAGCATGTTCTCCAAATCAAGGCAGGATTTCAGTCAGGAGTCTTACTCAATGCCAGTACAAGCTGAAGTTGCTGGCACATTTGGTTCACTCAAGAACTCAGCCACTGATCAGGAGGCCAGCACTGTTACAGTCCAACAGCACTTACAATATGGGATTAAACAGTGCCAAGCAGATGTTTCCTGCTCAGCTGATGGCAGCCCCCCAGGCAATGGAGTCTCAGCTCCTCCTCCTGTGGAAATTCAGGCAGCTCCAAAAAATCAGTGTAATGAGCTGGAACACAAACCGCCTCTCCCAGACCAGAGAGGTAATGTGGCTTCTGATACTCAGATGGGTTGGATCAATTTGAACTCTACTCCAACTCCAACTTCACAGCACCATGCCAACCAGGCACACATATGGAAGGGTTTCCCTCCAGATGAGAGCACAGCCACACAGAGCCAGGCTGATCTGCTCAATCCTGACACCTCACATAGCTTTCAGATGCAGCCAGGCTTCCCCCAGCAGCAGGAGGATCACATGCAAAACGGCTACAAGCTTCCTGCACAACCTCACCCTAATGCTACCACAGAGTGCCAGCCTCGAACACCTAAAACTCCCTCTGTTATACACACCCAGCCCCAACAACATGCAAATGAGCAGTTTTTTCCCCCAGTGCAACATGAGCAATTATGCAAAAATGATCAAAACGTAGGGCAGGTACTACCTCCTGACTTTGTGCATCGGCGACCTTCACAGCCCCACCAGCAATATGAAGCCCACCAGCAGCAAGCCAGCACCATCATGCATCATGATGCACAGAGTCCCAAAATGGCACCACAGTTACAGAACCCCTCTCAGGGTCAGGTGAATTCCCAACTCCCAAACAAACACATAATGGAAGGCTACATACCGGCAGAAATATCATCTCCAACATACAGGCAACCTAAACCAACAAGTAAAGTGCAGAATGGATCTAATCCATCTGTGCAACCAACCTTCCCTTTTCCTGATCAACCTCGGCCCAACTCGCAGCCTTCACCTAATGACATGGCATCCATGTTTGGCTTCGGCGGTGCAGCAGAAATACAAAAGCAACCACAGAGACAGTACATCCCATCTCTGAGTGCACAACATTCCCAACAGCTTGTCAAACACATGCTGCCCAGAAATGCGGACTTTCAGCATTCACAACATGCTCAACTGCAACTTCAGCTATCAGATGGTACCCATGGTAGACAGATGTCAGCTCAGATATTTCCCAAAGTTGAATCACGGGACTCCTGTTTCCAATTCCAGAGAGGACCCCTTCCAAGTCCGGGTTCACAACGGGACTTCCAGAGGCATGCAGCCCTGCGAATGCATCTCCTACAAAAGCAGGAAAAGCCAAGCTGCCCCCAGAGCCCCGACAAGATCAGACCTGACCTGCAGCTTGTTAAACATGAGAATGACCCAAGATTTGAGGTTCCAATCCAAATGCCACCCCCTCAAATGCAGCATCAGGATCGTGACCTGACTGGAAGCATGCTAGGAACAATAAAACAGGAACAGACATCTTCAAGCTGCTCGCAGAGCCAGCATAAGAGCATCCTGGCCACCATGGAGCAGCAATTACAACAGTACCAGCCTTTCCCTGTGTTTGAGAGGAGGTCTCTAGCCATCAAGTCCCCCAATAAGGTGAAGGTGGAGATGGCTGGAGGCGTGGCAGTGATTTCTACAAATATTGAAGGAAGTAGTGAGGACCAGTGTAAACCTCCTGCTTCTACTCCCAAAAAGGAGCCAGGGCTGCAATGTTTTCTGGATTCACCCATGAAATTGCTGGATACTCCCATCAAAAACCTGCTGGATACACCCATTAAGACTCAATATGAAATTCCTCCATGTCATTGTGTCGGTAAGGCTTAATTTCTTTTTAGTTTGTTTAAAGCAGCACACAAATATATAGGTTTATACATTCTATGTTTACCTAATTTTATATACATCATTATATGTATATATGTCATTCCAAACAGTCGTTAGAAACCTATCAATACAGGAATCTCATTTGACTGAGAATTAAAAACAATCATCTATCAATAGTCATTCTATTATATCTTTTATTCTCTTCTCCTCAGATCAAATCAGTGAAAAGGATGAAGGCCCATATTACACTCATCTGGGAGCATCTTCAAATATCAAGGGCATCCGAGAAATAATGGAGAAGAGGTGAGACATCCTCTTTAAATTCCTCACCAACATGGCATGTTATCTAGCTACTTGTATTTTTTGAAAATGTATAAAAACTTATATATTTTAAGGGCTGGCCTGACTGGCAGTGCTATTAGGATTGAGAAAGTGGTGTATACAGGCAAGGAGGGTAAGAGCACACAGGGTTGTCCCATTGCTAAATGGGTAAGTTGTTTATTGGTTTCTTGCGTGCAAGCTGTATTACCATTACAACATTCCTATAGAATTAGAACACTTCATTAAGCTATTTTTATATATTTGTGGCATGTAGGTTATACGTCGAGCCAATGTGGACGAGAAGCTCCTGGTGCTGGTACGAGAGCGGGCCGGTCACACTTGTGAAACATCGTGCATTGTGGTAGTAATCGTGATATGGGAGGGAATACCAGCGAGCCTGGCAGATCGTCTGTACATGGAACTTAGTGATACACTGACGAAACATGGTGCTTTGACTAATCGCAGATGTGCACTCAATGAAGAGTAAGGACAATTTAATACTTTTATCTTAAAACATTTGAATAGTGGTCACTGTGGTCCCTCTCCTGGAGATCTAGTTTAATGAACCTCATCTACTCAATCAAGGACTTTTGAAGACAGCATTTGAACCAGGTGAATCTGGAAACTCTGAAGGAAGGTAGCTCTCCAGGAGGACATTTGTGGTTAATGCATTATAATAATGTAAAAGCTAATCTACAAGTATTGTCTTATAGGAGATAGGCAGAATTTTTCTTTTTTTTCTCCACCTGAGTGCTCTTATCTAATGATCTATTCCAAGTAGAACTCATAGCTCATCTACAGGTTCTGCCATCATGTCAAATGAGTTACACAGTAGTATTTATATCTAATAGGGCATCAACTTCTCACTTATTATAAAGTAATTGATATACTATTTCTTAAATTAATCTATTCATTTACTCAAATTGCTTCCCTGTTTCAATTATCACTGCATGCAGCTAACTAGTGTTCAAGAATCTTATTGGTATTCTACATCATCTTTATCAGGAGGACATGTGCATGTCAGGGTCGAGACCCTGATGCCTGTGGGGCTTCCTTCTCCTTTGGTTGCTCCTGGAGTATGTACTACAATGGTTGCAAGTTTGCCAGGAGTAAAATCCCAAGGAAATTCAAACTGCTTGGTGATGATCCCAAAGAGGTATGACAAATCTTTCCAGCTAATCAGAGCCAGATAGTCACAGGCTAATATTTTTAAGCATTTGTGAGATTAAGAAGAGTCTTTTTTTTTTATTTCACAGGAAGAGAAACTGGAGAGGAATCTTCAGGCCCTTGCTACTTTGATGGCTCCATTGTATAAGCAAATGGCACCTGAGGCTTATGGCAACCAGGTACACATCTCAACCAATCAAATATTAATTTCAACATGGCACAATAGTGCTATGACTCCCAACTAACTTTTTGAGGAATTTCATACCACTTTTCACCAATATCTAATCATTATTACATCAAAGGTAATGCTGTGATGTAAGCAATAGGGTTAGTGACGTGCCTCCTCAAGCCCTGGTGCTACTGGATTTTAGTTTCCATACCAGTAGGTTTATGGTGTTGGAACAGAACCAATAACCACAGACCATCTTTTTCTGATAGAATTAATTACAGTGGATTCAGATTAGTTGTTGGTACCAGCACTGTCACTATGCTAGTTGAGAATCACCCTCAAGTGTAACTTACATCTGGGTTGTCAACTACTGACAACCTGGCTCTCTGATTGGGGGATTATAAGATGTTTTAGGTTTGGACTGAATGGTACTATGATGGCAATGCTGGTAAATAATTTCTTAAACAAAGCCTTAGGGCAATGATTAGATGCTGTCCATTGATATTTGTTATTTATTTATTTTTATGTTTCCCAGGTGGAGCACGAACACAGAGCTCCAGACTGCCGCCTCGGCCTCAAAGAAGGCCGTCCATTTTCTGGAGTCACAGCATGTCTAGACTTCTGTGCCCATGCCCACAGAGATCTCCATAACATGCCAGGAGGTAGTACTGTGGTAAGTTGAGTGGATTCTGAGAAATATCTAACACATATATTCCACAATAATAATGTTTTATTGTACTTTATATTGTAAATGAGGAATGCAACAAATTAATGATTGGGTATGTGCTTATAATGAGTTATATCCAATACTGTGATTAGTATGTTCAGTTCAGGAAAAGTAGCTAGCATTTTTGCTAAGCGTTCACAGCTGTCTTCTAATGTTCAGTGTTTTGGATTAAACTGAATTCAGCATTGCATCATTCTTGGAGAATTAATCTCATGGAACTTCATATCCTGAATGTACAGTCTCAGTGTTCTCTTTCTGGCTATGTTAGGTTTGTACACTAACACGAGAGGACAATCGTGAGATAGGAAAGATCCCTGACGATGAGCAACTGCATGTGCTACCATTGTACAAGGCTGCATCCACTGATGAGTTTGGTAGTGCTGAGGCCCAGCTGGAAAAAACAAGGACTGGAGCCATCCAGGTGCTTAGCACGTTCCGGCGGCAGGTCCGTATGCTAGCAGAGCCAGCCAAGTCCTGCCGGCAGAGGAAACTAGAAGGCAAGAAAGGTGGAGCTAACAAACCCTCTCACCTCAGCACACCCATCTCCAAGGCAGACAGCACGCAACAAGCAAAGCAACAGAAACAAAGCTCTTGTGACAATGTGAGCCAGAACACACCTGCAGCAGGTACAATAAAAAGAATACTTTTTTTTATTATTGTGCACATAGTTGTATTTATAGTTTGAGAATGCACAGTAAATTTGAACATGTCTGGCCATTGCAAATTACTGTATGCTGTAAGTTTTATAAAAACTTTTGTATTTACTGCAGGTACACATCTGAGTCACATGGGTGCAGCCCACCTACCTGGTCAGAACCCTCTAGCTGCCCAAACCCAGCCTCAACAGCAGAACCAGCAGTCACAACCCAGCACTACTCTGCCTTTCTCTAGTCCAACATCCTCTGCTAATTACCCAAGGTACCTCAACACACCAGGATCCTTCCCTAGCACTTCTAAACCCCCTAATATGTTTCCTCAGTCTCCCAGCTCAGCCAGCCCTTATCATTCCCCTTTACCAGTCCCCAATTCCTACATGAATGGGTCAAATCCACCAACCCCTTACCCTGGGGCACTAACTCCAAACAACCTCTATCCGGGTTACCAGTGTAATGGGGGTATTCCCATGGACAACTTACACCCTTACTATTCCAATCCAAAGCACCTGGACATGTACAGACAACAAAGACCATCTCTGTACACTGACCAACAATTCAACCCTCAGCAGCGCTATGGCATGAATTACCCACCACGCTATGGCGAACCGGGCCTACCCGTCAATGGATATGGCAACTGTAACATGAGACCAAACATGCACCCCATGGGACACTATCCAGCATACAGCTCGAATGGGGGACCTAATGCCCAGTTTCTGGATGCTATTTCCAGACCTCCTTTAGCTCACCCAAGCCTGGACTATGCAGCTGCAAATAAATGTAGTCAGTTTGGTAGATACCCTAATCCCTATCTGGCCCAGAATCATCATTTGTTCCCCCATAATATGGACCCCCTAAGTATGCAAAATCCAGAGATAAGCCTCCATGGGGCAAACAGTTTCTCTCAGGTGCTTCCTACTGTTGGCAGGGAAGGCATGAACCCCAGCCACCCTCAAGGTATGAGTCTGCCTAATGGAAACATCCCACCCTCTATGGTCAAGCAAGAGCCAGGAACTGCACCGCCTGCACCTCAAGAGGAGGAAGATGTGTGGTCAGACAATGAGCACAACTTTCTGGATCCAGAGATTGGTGGTGTAGCAGTGGCACCCAGCCATGGCTCAATTCTCATTGAGTGTGCAAAGCGTGAGTTGCATGCAACCACTCCACTCAAGAAGCCTGATCGCACCCACCCTACCCGAATCTCACTGGTGTTCTACCAGCACAAGAACCTGAATGAGGCAAAGCATGGGCTAGCATTATGGGAGGCCAAGATGGCAGAAAAAGCACGGGAAAAGGAGGAGGATGCTGAGAAGCATGGCACAGATGGGACACCCAGCAAGAGTGTTGGTAAGAGGGTCAAGAAAGAACATCCAGAACCTTCTGAGTCTTCAGAGCCACCATACAAACGTTTTATTCAGATGCTTGCTGAAAAGTCACTGTCCTGTACCACCAACACTTATGTCAGCTCAGCTCCCTATGCCTTTACTAAGGTCACTGGGCCTTACAGCCACTTCCTGTAGGGATCTGCTTAGGTTTACATCATCCTCAGACAGGGGAATAAAAAAAGTGTCGGAATTGTGAAATGGTGCTAAAATATTGCTTTTCAGACCTCAGTGCCACTGGCTGTATTAACCCAGAGACCTATAAAAGCTTCTGTGAGGCAAGCAAAAACAGATCCACACTATGGGGAAAATGCAAAATGTACAATAGATCAACAAGAGGTAAAAAGGTTAAGCTTTACTGGTTGACCCTCATAAAAAAGTACTTATTTATTGAATTGTTACTCGCACTGTTCTTCTTCTTTGGTGCTTCATAACATCTGCATGTCCATTACTGGAAATATCTTTAATGGCTTTAAGTGATAACCTAAAGGTAAAATCCTGGTGTAAAACACTGCTTTGGTGGCTAATCATGTTCAACGGTGCTAAGTGAAGAGAGTTTTAAATATACAATTTTAGTTTAAAAAATACTTTATTTGCATGTTACCTCTCAAGTACTAAGCAATTACTTTCATGATTGGTAGCAATTACAGGAACTTTTTTGTTAGTGTTTTTAAAGCACTTTTAATTATGAGGGTATGATAGGTTCACCCTCTGGTAATTACTTTCAGGATTTCAGTCAGTTTTGGAAATCAAGAAAAGCATGCAAAATTATTCTTTTTTTTTTTTTTTACAATTTACAAGAACATATTCACCTGGTGCTTTTACAGTTTCACAGTCCACTATATGGGTTTTATATTTACTGTATATTGAGCCATTGTCAACATGAATTTTCATAAACGTGAATTTTTTTGAAGACAAAGCACAGGAATAGGCTAAAAAATCCTCCTACGCAAATGTCTGCTATGAGTTTTAGAAACATATGCATCAAGTTTGGGATTTTTTTTTATTTTATTTTATTTTACAGTTTCATGATGTCCTTATTGAACAGGGTTAGCGCCACCTTTTGATCATTTTCAGTTTCTAAGGCAGCTGGCTTGCTGTAAAGGGGATCCTTTAATAACTGTAATCTAGATGTATCATAAAAAAGGTGAGATTTGTACAGTAAATTAATTCCTCTCTTTTTTCTAAAATGATTTTAGATTTTAGTACTGTAAAAGGGAGTAAAATTTTTTGTGGGTTATTCGTAAAATGGTGCTACTTATAGACCTGCTATAAACGTATAATGTGAGAATCTCTATGGACGGTGAGAAGGTGTATGAATGATGTACAGAACCTATTTGTCATATACCTCAAAACATTTTTGGCAATAGGATTACTATACCAAGGTGTCTTCACTTTCTTTTTTCCCATTTTTTTCTGTATTTGAAACTACAAATTTCACAAATTTTTAGGTCAGCGCAACACTTTGCTTACTTACTTTCATCACACTTGATCTACTAGAAAGTGTTACTTGAACTTCAAGCTTCAAATTTCAAAAATCAGGGATAATTTCACACATCACCTGTGTTGTCTCCTCTCGTTCAGGGATTAATTTTTGCATCCTGAATCCCGTGTATATAGTTCAAATGCAAAAAAACACAAACTTTTTTTAAAATAAAGAAAGAAAGAAAGAAAGAAAGAATTAGCATTTTTTTGTACTTATGTTTTAGCCGATAGTTTTTAGAAAAGTACAATAATATGCACTGAGTTGACTAAAGGGAAAGTATGGCTTTGTCAAACATCCCCCCCCCCCCCCCAATTCACACTTTAAAAAAAATCATATGCACATCCTCGGTGCGTGTGTATAGATAAAAAGCTTATAAATTTATTTATAACCACTAAACATATATTTTAATACATTTTATCTCCCTCTCTCCAAGTTAAATGTGACCAGAGCAAGAATCATTTTCTGAAAGCACTTCAATTATTTTTTCAGAAAATTATTAATTCAAATTGTTTATTTAAATGAAAAAAATAAGGTTACTGTAATAAAATTAACCATGTTGTATATACAATGTATCTTCAATGCAAAACGCGGCTTCAATACTTTTTGTATTATTGTTTATTTTAAACCCAGCTACTTTTCAGAATACGGTTTAAGTAACCTGTAGCAGATGGCAGGTTTAACCCTTTCAGCCACAAATACAGTATTTATTAACTGTAAATTAATTTATTTCATAATACAAACTAAACAGCTAAAAAGGTCCAGTTACATATGAGTGCACACTGTCAGTAAAGCAAAAAGGGGGCGGGGCAAATACTAAGGAACTCTGAAATTCATATAAATATTTCAAAGATTCAACTTTTCACTCAACTTGTTGCTGACAATATAAATTGTAATGAAATATTCTGTTAGAAAAGAATGAATAAAGGAAGCGTTTTCACTCATGCTCTCAGATTTTGGACCCCACTGTGTGTGGACTTTTCATCACGATCATTTTGTTTGTTTTAGGAAAATTTGTTAACAGAAGCCTGTCTACTCTATGTATCGTATACAATTATTTTAGTTATTTTAATTCCCATTGACATTTTATCTACAGTACAAATGAACAGAAAAACCAAACCTGTATTTCATAAAATGTTCCTGGTTTAAGAAACGTAACTATGGCTGAAAGGGTTAAACGTCACGCTCACAATATAACGATATACATAGCACTCCCTACGCAGGGCCCCTACTCCTGAGTGGATGAGATGTAGAGGTAGTATCCATGGTAACAATACAGTGTGTTGAATATTTCACACAACACACTATTCATTGCAAGGTTCCGCATAGAACCTTTAAAAATTGTCCAGCTGGACAAACAGAAGAACCTTTTCTGACTCTGAAAGAGAAATCTGCAGCACCTGATTGATTCCTCTGTAGATGAATGAATAGTTTTGTAAATAAACATGAGATTCTTCAGTGTACAGAATCCAGCCTGATTAGCAGGTTAATAGGAGAGAAGAATAAAATAATAAAATGTTAATTAGGTGATTGATTAGCAGGTGAAAAGCATAGCCATACTTGAAGACATACTTGTTTTTGCGTGGAGTCAACTTTACTTGAAGGACTTTCAGACTTTCTGGTTTGCAGTGTGTGCGCTATGCTAGCATGTTTTGGTGTTTATTTTTTTAATGTAGACACTAAATGGGTTACTTTTTTAAACATTTCTGTGTCTGTCCTGTTTCCTTGTTTCCTAAACGTTTGGTATGCTTCAAGAATAAGGATTCGATACTATAAGTATTGTATTGTACTGAAGTCCTGAATGCAGTTTATCTGAAAGCTGTTTATTATCATTCCTGATATTGCCGAGATGTGGGTGTTTTTAATAAAATTTATATTTATTTCATGCATTTCAAATATTGTACTGTCTTTTTTTTAATCTAATGTAATAATTCCACCAGCAACTATAAATAGTGTTTGCCTTTAAAGGGCAGTTTCACTTTCACCCTTTTTGTCCAATTTTTCGGTCTTCAAAAATGTTTAAAAATAAAAATAACCGAAACAATAGTAAACAGTACATTTACAGTGTATTTATTTAGCAAAAATAAAAAGTTACACCCAAAATTACATAATTTTAATACATTTGAAAAATAAATGTTCTTTTATCACGTGTCTTTGAAAAAGAAATCTGAGAATAAAGTTCTCCAATTTAAAATAAAGTTCAGAGCTCAGACACTACTTTTATTTCATGTTGACATTTGAGATTCCCTTCTCTGGTGTCAGTAAATAACATTTTTAAATGAATATTTATATGGTTTTTGTGTGTGTATATATATATATATATATACACACACACACACAAAATTGAGTTTTGAGTTTTCTAATCTATTAAAAATTAATTAATCGCTGCAGTGATACAGAGTGAATTTATCATTTAGGTAATGAAATAAAACTAAATCACTAATGAAATGAAGCTGATTTGTGTCTCTTGGAAAATAAGAACAAATTTCCACTCTGTGAATAAATACTGGTGTGTGTGAGATTTGGGACGGAGCCCACAGCTTTCAGGATCACTGGGACAGGAAATGCCATTTATCCACTGCGTGAGAAACATTTACAATTATTTACATATGTTAGGGAAGAAAAAGCACAAG
>JAOTRR010000043.1:32649196-32661748 GCA_028570945.1 Gogo arcuatus | reverse complement strand
ACGGTGTGTTCTGATTGGCTGAGAGTAAGAGGAGAATATTGAAATGGTTTCATAACTTATAAAATAAAACATTTCACTTTTGCACCCAACTGCAAATGTTTTACTCTGCAGATTGTACACAGCATGAATACTTCATGTTTTAGTCACGTGAAAATCCAATGAGTTCTCTTTTTTAAAACCCTGCAGAGCTCAGAGCAGTAAGCGAGCGAAGGGAGAGACAAACAATGTTCCAAGAAAGAAAGGCAGACCAAGAAAGAACATCCCTGTGAAGGAACAACAGCCTGAAATGACAGAAGTTCAAGATGCGGGTGAAACAGAGTCACCCAGTCAAGCAGAGGAGATGGTTATCGCTCCACATTCTGCTTCCGTTTCCACTCTGGATTCTGCCTCGATTCCTGCCCAAGTGTCAGCTCCTGCTCTGGATCTTCCTCAGATTCCTGCTGCGGTTTCTGTCCCTATTCCTCTTCCTGCTCCTGATGTGATACCAGAGCTGAAGCCCAGCAGTGAAGCTCTTCCTCAGGAGGTTCTGATTGAAGACCTCGGCCCTGATGAGGAAGAGGACAAAGCAGTGCCTCAAGATAAACTTGTAATCGATCAAGGTCTTAAACAGCACCTGTTCTTATAAAACCACTACGCTTTAGATTATTATTAAATGTGTTCAAGCCAGGTTTTAACCCTGAGAAGTTCAGCTCTATGGTTGGACTGGACATCTTCAGTCAGATCAAAGTGCCTCTGAAGAAACGTAAATGTTTCAGTGGGTCTTTAGTTCGCTTAGCATTTGTAATTGCTTTACATTATATTTATCCCAATTGTTTTTAAAGATATAAACCAAAAACATGCACATTGTCTCGTTGCAGGTGGTGTTGAGGAACCGACAGGCGTTGACGCTGGTGAGCAGAATAAAGCGTTCTCAGACACAGTGTTAGCGTCGCCTCAGCCTGACCCTCTGCCTGGAAACCTTATCTAACGGATCCTCTACCAATCCCAGATATCATAGCATTATCAATCACATTGTATTTCTCTGGCTAACAACAACAACAACTTCTTCATCTTTAAATTTCAAGTGTGTATATAAGGAATTAGACCAACAGCTCATCAAAGTGTTTGCATCATATGTATAATTTGAATCAGGAACAAATGTATATTTATTAATGTGCCTATTACATTGTGATATTTTCTTGAGCCTGTTGACTTTTTTTTTGCAAAATGAATCATTTTAAATAAAAGAGAAACAGTGAATTTGTACTTCTGTTGTTCTGGACATTTATTTAATAACAAATTATTTAAAATATGGCGCCCACTGGTGGTAAAACATGATATATTTTTTTAAAATACGGTTTTAATTGTCACGATTTGTATGGTATTTATACCTGCTGTATTGTGAACTAAACAAACAAAAACGATTATTTAAAAGAGTTAAAGAGCTAAGCACTAGCTATCGGTTGTCCATCAGTTGTTTTTATTAAATCCCGCCTCCTGCGCTAGGATTGGCTAGTTGGATCGAAACTATCCAATCAGCGGACTGAATTTGAACACGAACCCGCCAAGTCTCGCGCAGAAGGCGGGAATGATCGTTCTTTAGTTTTAGGTTTGTTTCTTAAACAGCCGTTTTGTTTTAGGCATTATTTTAACAATAAATGATATTTAAATACGATAAATTATTGACACGGGGAACTAAGAGTTAGCCATTGCTTGTCCATTCAAACCAGCGATATCAGATAAATCCCGCCTTCTTGCGTTGTGATTGGACAATACGATTAGAACTCTCCAATCGGCAGACGGAGTTTGAATATAGGAAGGCGGGAAAGTATTAGCCAATCCTAGTTCAGCAGGAGGGCTACAACAAACCAATCCTAACGTACGAGGCGGGATACTTACTATCCAATCCTAGAACAGGAGGGCGGGGTTTGTCCGAATGCGGAAGTGAACAAACAACGCGCTTGTTGACGGAAACCTAGGAGTCCAGGCATACAGTGTTAATTTGAGATTAATTTTAGGCTTACACAATTCAAACGTTTATATAGTTGAAATTTGTGCCATTGTTTGTAAAAACAAATTGTATTCAATTTCGTATAAAATGTCAGCAGGCGCGTGCAGCTGTTCAGAACATGTGCAGTGGCTAAAGCAGCAAGTTGCAGTCATGAGAAAAGAGATCAAGAACCTCAGGTATGAGTCCTTAGCATAACTGCGAATCATATAAGCTCCACCCACCACACAGGTCTCTCTGGAGGTGTTTAATTACAAATTGTAGTCCATCTGTGGCTGTGCACAAAGTATTGGCACCCCTCATAAGGAATACCACTACACCGATATTAGCAGGATTTAAACTGTAATGAGACATGAGCACTGATGCATGATGGGAGAATCTCTGATGTGTGTTATGTTTTTAGACAGTATATGGAGAGTTCTGTTCGAGCCCACAGGAAACACATGGCGTCTCTGCACTCCACACTGAAGGATGTTCTTGATAAAAAGCAGACGAAGAAGAAGAGTCCATCATCATCATCATCATCCTCATCATCCTCCTCTCAGAGTGCAGCCGGGATTGAGCTGTCATTAGAGAGAGGTTTACACAATACACTGAGATTTTTACACGCTATTCAAATACAGTCACACCCCCTGTGTCTCACTGTAACGCTCCATTTCAGAGAAGACAATCCCATAATTCTGTTTTTCATGAGAACTGTTTCTCTGACCGAGGAGCATGTGGAGGAACTGATGGACGAGCTAGCTAGTGTAACACCACCCAAGAGATGTGCTAGTTAGTTTAGTTAGTTAACTTGAGAAGCAGATGAGTGAGTGGGAGTAAATAAAGAACACGTGCAAGAAGTCATGCAGGAGACGGTATGATGTCATTCATCCAAGAAATCTACATCATCGTACATCAGAATCTTTCTTTGTGCTTTTAAATCGATTCACTTTAAAAGACTTGTTCAGATTTAGTGAATTGTTACTGAATCTCACATCACAAGTGTAAAGAAGGGAAAACTGAGTGGTTGCTCAGTTTTGGTGTGTTTTCAGATTTGTTGAGGGTGAACAGGGGTTTGCTGGGCTGGTAAATATGCTCTTACGTGTTATTAGCTGGATTGCAATTCTGCAATGTGGCATTTTAACTTTTTTGAAAAAAGCATCAGTATACAAAATGTTTTTGTTTTTTTTTAGAGTGCAGAAACGCACAGATACACAATGATGCAGTTAAACCTGTTAATATTTTCTACATTACTGTAATCATGTTGCAGATCAGGTCATGGTCACTAGGTGGCAGCACTTGACTATTGCAGTGGAGAATAGGGAGTAGGGCACCATCTCTGTCACGGGGAAGAACCGGAGCAGGTCAGATGTTGATAGTGATCTATGTAGGAAGCCCACTTGCTTGCTAGAGCTTCAGGTAGTTTTACCATTCACAGTTTGTTAATGTTGCATGTATTCCTTTCGTCTCTTCTTTTCTCAGGTCAAATCCGCACCGTCCCCATCGGCTTCATCACTTCCTGTTTTGCTCAGAAGAATGGCACACCCAGACAGTCGGCCGTCTGCAGCTCATCTCGCGCTCGTCTCAGAATCCAGTCCTCTGTGTTCAGCAATCCTGAACACGCTCTCATCGGCCTGCACCACTACTCCCATGTCTGGTGTGTGTGTGTGTGTGTGTGTGTGTGTGTGTTTTTGTTTGGGAATTGGATTTGATTGATTAGGAGTCATTTCCTATTTTGAACCATTTGATTCAGGAACCGTGTAAACCTAATTTGTTATAGTTGACACACGAGTAGAATTTTAGGAGAAATCACTGTCTCTAAATGCTTGTGCGTGCAGCAATTAAGCCATGTTTAATGATCCAAATAGATATGTTTTGAAATTTAGGAATCATTTTATGAATCAGTTCAGGAATCCAGGATCTAATTCTAAGATTCAATTTAGGAATCAGTTTAAGATTCAGTTCAGGTTTCAGTTATTTGTTGTTCAAAAAGAAACGGTTCTTTCATGAATTGTCTGTTGGAGCAGGAAACGGTGACCTCACACACACTCACGGTACACATGAACAGCGCTGTTCGTTCAGGACCAACTCAACACTCAGGATTTAATTTAGGAATCAATTTCAGATTCATTTGGGAATCATTAAGACATTAATTCAGGAATTCAAAATCTAATTAAAAATATGACTCAGGAATCAGTTTAAGATCAAATTCAGGGTTAATTTATGAATCTATACAGTATAAATATGAACTTATGAATAATTGTAATGATCAGTGCTGATGAAGGGAAGATAAGTGTTTTATAAGGTGGAAGTTGTGTTATAAATTCTATAGAGATGAGAATACACTACAGGAGAACATCACACTATTATTATATTATTATATACACTCTATTTTAGAACATCACATTATGTTCCTCTTTTTCTCCTGCACTCATTTGTTTTCCTCCTCAGGCTCATCTTTCTGTTCCATAAAAACGGACACATGAGCTATAAAGCTAAAGTGAAGCCTCCTCGTCTGAACGGAGCGAAGGTGGGAGTTTATTCCACACGCAGCCCTCACCGACCCAACGCCATCGGCCTCACGCTCGCTAAACTGGACACTATCACAGGTTAGGATATTCTGTAGTTCATTATTTGGAGACAGTTAAAGGCAATCTGTGACGTCGCACAGTACAGTTCAGAACAGTCACTCAGCACACAGGCCACGCCTCTTTAACTCTGACTGACAGATACAGAGGTCAGAGACCACGCCTAATTCACTGAGACTGACAGACACAGGCCGCACCCCCTCCCCTCATGTCTGTACTCTTCTGTTCTCTAGGTGATGTTCTGCACCTGTCAGGTGTGGATCTGATCTCTGGCACTCCTGTGCTCGATATTAAACCGTATATTCCTGAGTACGACTCTCCCGCCACACACACCACGCCGACCACACAGCCGCAGTACCAACAGGAAGTGCACTCTGACACACCTGACGCCCTGGAGGAAGTAGAACCTGCAGACCCGGAGGGTTTGGAGAACCCGTGCGTCTCCGCCTCTCGCCTGGAAGCTGAAGAGAGGCTCGATGATGTTACCGGTGTGCTGGAGGAGGTGAGGGAGTTTCTCCTGCAGGGGGCGCTGTGTTCACAGAGCAGGGCTGAAGATAAACACACTGATGCAGCGAAAGAAGAGGAGCAGGAGGCGTGCGAGTCGAACAGCAGCGTCGCTTCCTGGATCAGAAAACCTCCAGTACAGAATCTGAGTGTGAGATTTACTCCTACTGCAGAGAGACAACTCGCCAACTTCCTGCCTCCTCACTGCTCAGGTCTCACACACCTACTATATCTTTATCAATAATAATAATAATAAAACGAAATTCCACAAATAACCCCAAAAACTGAGAACACTCAGAGGCTAATGAATGTTTTAAACTAAAATTTATTTTAAGAAGCTTAGCAAAACTCCATATAAACTGTAATTTACATCAACATTGGCTCTGAACATGTGTTAATTGTTTGTTAAATTGTTAACTTGTTTAGTTATTAAAAAAAGGAATGTCAGTGTTGCTTTGTTTTTTTATTTCCTAATAATCAGACATTACTCATAGTATCACATCAGTATATGGTGGGAATTAAACTCTGATGATTGTTCAGAATTTCAGCTTTCATTTCCTGATATTTACATATTTACATGCTTGTAGCATAGCTTCTTTTAGTTGTTGTTTTAGGCTCTGATTTATTTTCCCTCTTTTCTCAGCATCAAAATGTCTTGCTTTTCTCCCATAGACAGCTCTCTGGTCTTCATGTAGGTTTATCCTTTTTAACAACAAATGCAGTTTTCACAGGTGAAACCCAGGACTCAAACCAAGAGCAGACATTCAGAGCTATTAATTGTTTAAACAATCAATCTAACAGGACACACCTGGGCACCAAGAAACACTTGTTAGTCACATGTTCCAATAATTCTGATCTCTTAAAAATGGGTGGGTTTAAAGAAATGAAAACTGAAATTCTGATCCATCGTCTCATTTTCATCCTTTGATCTCAAACCCAGATGTGTTCAGTGTAAAGTACAAACAAAAGACTTGGGCTTGCTGTTCCAGGACTTTTGGAGGAGGCTGTAAATCCTGTAGTGAAAGTGAAATCCTCTCATGTGCTGTCATGTGTTTAACCAGACACAGGAAGGCCGAAGTTCCAGTTTTTAAATGGTCCAGAGGAAGCAGCCGCCGCCATCCGGGGAGTTTTATCAGCTGATCCGAGATCAGTGTACCGGAGAAACCGCTGCAGCGATCAGCTTTTCTTCTTCAGTCTGGACACGGCTCACATCACCTGCTGGTTCGGGGATGGATTCGCTGAAGTGTTGCGTGTTCGGCCCGTGATGAACCCAGACGGAGAAACTCAGGGTCCGAGGGAGACTTCCTCAGTCACCTTGTCTCAGATATAAACTCTCTCTAATAAATACCTGACTCATAAATATAACATCCTGTAAGACTGTGTGTGTGTGTGTGTGTGTGTGTTTTCAACTCATTGTTGAAATCATGCTAAAGATCATGCTGTTTTCTTTGATCATTGAGTGCCAAAGTGTGTTAAATCAAATAAAACATACTGTTTTTATTAATCAGCTTTAGACGTAATGCTTATCTATGAAGTGAATGTTACAGGAATCGAGGAATTGATTTCAGGACATCTTAATGGTACAATAATGGTATTAATGACCTTTATTTGTGAATGTTCACAAATATACATTTTTTATCATGAGAATCTTGATAATTAAAAAATAAAATTAATGTAAGGAAGATAATTTAGCACCTTACATAATTTTAAATAATTTTCATAAGTATTAAAAATAAGTGTTTTAATAAATATCTTATGTATATACTGTTCATGTTACCCGTGATGCTCAATAAAGCTTGTAGTAACAGTTAGTAACCGCTAGGTGGCAGGCAGTGGGACGCTGTTGCTGTTACTCTTCCTGTCGCACGTTTTTACCGTTTTAGTACAAGGCGGTCGCGTGCAGATGGCGTCACTGCGCGTCAAATTTTTTTTGAACTGAACGGCGGTTAAAAACAACAGCTAGAGTTTTATTAAAAGGAAATAAGGTAAGAATTATAAAACATTCTGCTTTTACTAGCGGTTTAAATGTAAGAACTGTGTAAGTAATGGAGTAACATAAAATATGCAGAGTTTAAATTCGAAGCGTGTGTTCTTGCTGACTAGTTTGACATTCTGTGATGCTAATGCTAGCTAGTGGGCGCTCGGTAACGCGGTTGAATCCGGAATGAGAGCGCCCTCCCTATCTCAGCGCACTACGTAGGGCATGAAATAAGGCCTTTATTCGCCATTTTTAGTGCACTATGTGTTCGGTGGCAGCCGATTTGGAATTTAAAGCGTTATATCAGTTTGATTTAATTTCCGTAGATTTTTGAAGTTTTCTATTTAATTATCATTTCATTGCGGTACCTTAAGTTAATTTTAACAGGTTCATGCTCTCGTGACAGTTGTGATAATTAGCCATTTAGCTACATTACACTTTGTTTCCCTAATTTTCTGAGTTTTTTCATTTTGTAATGAAATGTTGTGTACATATACTTTTATGACTAAATAAATAACTATTGCGTTTAATGATTCATTTTAATTTGTAATTACGTGGTAAATGTGATCGCTGAAAAATGTATGGAGTTTAATTATTAGGTTTATTTACAAAATTAAATTAGTCAATGAGTTTTTATAATTTACAAAATATTTATAATTTTAACCACATTGTCCACAAGCAGGATTCATTTATAACAAATTAAAATGCTTGGGGTATTGATTGATTTGATTGATTGATTGATTGATTGATTGATTGTTTGTTTAAAACCCCACTTCCTCCTGGTCCAGTTTCCATCTGTGAGCTTGTATCGTGTATGTTTGCTGTGATTAGTGTTATTCAGTAGTAAACAGGGGTAAGTGTGGACATGACCGGGGTTTGATTAATGAACGTATACAGTGGGATGGAGACTGATAGACAGATAGACTGTTTGTGCTGGTGAGCAGTGAGACAGCTGTGTTCTGATTTATTTCCTGTTTATGAACAGAACTGAAATATTAATCATCATAGAGGAAAGGACCGTATTCATACAGGTTAAACACTATCTCTCATCACACACCTGAGCTTTATAACAAATCAGACTGAGTGATGGCTGATTTCAAGAATCTCTCTCTCTCTCTCTCTCTCTCTCTCTCTCTCTCTCTCTCATTACAGAAGGAATAATGTCGGGTATCAGAAGCTCTGTGAGTACATCGTCATTACTGCGAACTCACACAATGACATTAAAACACCTGTTTAATGCTAGAGACCTGAGTCTAACATAAGTGTGTGTGTGTGTTTCAGCACACAGTGAGGTGTGAGCGAGCTCCACTGCGTGATGTACAGAATGAGAGATCAGCACTGCAGCAGACTCCATGCAGTGTTAAAGTGTGTGAGGTTCACTCTGATCAGGTAACGCTGCTGCAGTAACACACCGTGTGTGTGGGGGGGGGGAGTGTTAATGTTACAGTCACGATGATGTATCAGTGTGATAGACTTACACTACTCAGACTCCACAGAGGAGAGTAGTGGAGTTGGTGCTTTTGTGGGTTTGATTCTCATTCTGTTCATTTAACATTTTTGACATTCTGAGTGAACTGAGTTAATTTCGTCGAAGCACAAACAACTTTAATTCCCAGCTGTTGGTTTTCCAAGTCAGATGTAGGAGTTACGGGTCTTAGTTGAAGCCAGCGTTATTACTGTAAAGCTAACCCAGACCGAGTAGCAGTTTAGAAAAATATTCCTGAGAAGGACTTTCCCATAAAAGCTCAGCATTTTATTCTGATCTGAAAGAGAGGGCATGGAAATTCATTTTCTTTGGTATTTTGAAAACATTAGCGGTGAGGTAATATCCGATTATATACCATGTTTTACCGGGATACTGTAACAACCCAACTTGGGAACGTCTGGGAATTTCACAGGAGGGGCTGGAATCTGTGGGCGGGGTTAGAGAAGTCTGGACTGAAACACACCAGGAGAATGAATGAATGTGTGTCTTATGACAGTAATAATAGTCATACTGTGCTCTGATTGTATTGTAAATCTCCTCCTTTTCCCTCCGAACAGAAGGAAAATCTCTCCGAGTCATCCTTCATCACTGACTCTGATCCAAATCTGTGCAGGAGCGACGCAAACACATCTGGAACAAACATCACCTTTAAATCCTTCACGTGTGTAGGAGGAGAGGTGGAGATTTCAGACAGATCTGATCTCTCAGACCAATCCGTTCTAATCGCACACAACTCTCCACACACCCTCAATAACACCACTGTGACACACGAGGACACTGAGGGCGAACATGAGGATCATCCGTACTGCACATACACCACTGACAGGAAGCAGGAGGACCACGTCACCTCTGGAAATCAGTCTCTGAGCCGCACAAACTCTTCAGACGTCACCTTCAAATCTTTCACCTGTCCTGGAGGAGAAGTCGAGATCGCAGGCAATGAATCGATTGTACGTGATGAATCAATTGTCGCTAAAGATCCAGATTTGGAGAATCCAACTCAGAGTTTTGAAGATGAGGTCTCTGAACACACAGAGCTTCCCAGCCACCATTTTGATCATCTGTACTGTAATACTCAAACATCCGAGCCGAGATCTGGGAAAATGGAGGAGGAGGAGGAGGACGGTGGGGCTGTAAACCATGCTTTCATGTCCATCTCAAAAAACGCTACAGGCATCACCTTTAAATCCTTCACCTGTCCTGGAGGAGAAGTTGAAATCTCAGAAGAATCACTTGTACAGAGTGAATCACTCATGAAGAATGAATCATTAATCGCTAATGATTCAGAACTGCAGAATCTCCAAAGTGAGATCTGTGATGAGCACACAGAGCTTCCCAGCCGCCATTTTGATTATCCGTACTGTAATACTCAAACATCTGAGCTGAGATCTGGGAAAATGGAGGAGGATGGTGGTGAGGATGGTGTTGGTGGTTCTGTAATTCATTCGTCCATCTCCAAAAACGTTACAGACGTCACTTTTAAGTCGTTCACCTGTCCTGGAGGAGAAGTTGAAATCGCAGAAGAATCACTTGCGCAGTTTGACTCAATCATGAAAAGTGAGTCAGTTGTGCAGGATGAATCACTCGTTCCTAAAGATTCAGAGCTGCAGAATCTCCAAAATGAGACCTGTGATGAGCACACTGAGCTTCCCAGCTGCCATTTTGATCATCCGTACTGTAGTGACGAAACAGAATCGTCTACTTGTATAGGAAAAGGTTCTGTCATGCCCTCCACCATGTTAGATACTAACAAGCCTGAAGGAGTCATTACTATAAACGACTCTTCTAGTGCTCTAAAGGGCTCCACTGCAGTGGACAGACGAGATGACGTCACGTTTCTCTCCTCGGGTGCCGAAGTGAAGATCAAGAACACGTACAGAATGTTTGACACACCCATGCTCGCGAAGGGTTTAAACATCTACCATCAGGCCAAGTCTTCACCTAGCACTGAGTTAAGCGACCATGGTGGAGAAAGCATTATCGTTAGTGAAAAAGATGGCCATATTTATTGTCACGTTGTGAAAAATCATCCACAGGTGACTGTTTCTGAGAATGACGCTCACCTCAGTGTACAGATTTCCAGATCTGGGGTTTGGGAAAGCTCAGAAAGTGCAGTGAGGTATGAAGGATCCGAAAATATGAAGTCTGAAATGATGGTTCCTGAAGGTTCTTCAGACACCACAGAGGTACAAAATGTAAAATCTGTCCAGCAGCAAGATCTCGACCAGGACGTGTGCAGTAATCTCAAAGAAAATGTGCTCAAGGATGAAAACACGCGACTCAGATGTGATGAAGTGTTTTCAGATGAAAATGGTGAAATATCTCATTCCCAACCTGGTGTTGATAGAATTTCTGAGAATTTTGGTTCTGCAGAGACAGAGAATGTGCAGAAGCATAACATGATCAGCCAAAATGCTCACGATGCTAACATGTCGACCCACAGCGATCCCGAAGTCCTGCGTTCTGAAAGCGTGGACGTTGAAGCTCGGATGAAAATGTGGAGCCACATCATTCTTACTGAACCTTCTACTCCTAAACATTCAGCACTTGGACATCTCTGGCTTTCGGAAAGTCCCATTCCTCCTCCGCAGCTGCACTCCACCGTACTTACCGCCCCGCTAACCCCGAAACCCGCACCCTCCTCCGATCACGAGCTGCAGAAAGAGAAGGTCATGAAGGATTTCTCCGCTGTGGGAAAAGGACCTCTCCAAGATCAGCTCAGGAAAATGGGCGAACTCCTGATCGCAGCCTCAGGGAAAATCTCTGCCCCGGCAGCCGTGACGCCCGTGCAGCAGCACAGCGCCTGTGTGTGGACCACGCCCACACCGCAGCAGGAGCGCAGCACCAACACGTCCGCCATCATGGAGGAGAGGAAGGAGATCGATGTCTCAGACGCCTGCACTTCAACAGACTCTCTGCTCTGGAGGTAACGGAGATGTGTGTTCGTGAGTTCACTCGTACAGCAGTAAGATCAGAGCGCAGCAGTGAGGAACACTGTTCAGACAGTTCAGGTATTCCGTCTGTAATAGAGTTACTGTGTTTTAAAATTAAAGCACATAACTAATTAATTATGCACTGCTGAGTCTGTGACCCTTACTGTGATTGGCTGGAACACATTCATTGGTGCTTTAGGGTTTTGTTCCTCATTTAAATTACTCAAACAAACAAGTCGCCCGTTTACACAAAACAAACGACTCACTGACTCAAACGACTGAAACGTTCATCCGAATTAATAAATGAAGGACCCACCCACCCGAACGAACGACTGACCAGCAGCCAACTTTTAAGCCCAAATGAATGTGACTGACTTGCACAAACAAAGGATTGATTCACGCAAATGGGTAAACAGCTGACTGAGGTGAATAAACAAGTCACGTGAACAAGTGAATGGCTGAACAACACGAACAAATTACTGACGACTGACCAATTCAACCAAGCAAATGACTGGAAAGACCACACCCCTGACAGAACTCCACAAAAACAGCTAATCCCGCACACACCAGACTGAACTGCCGACCCACCTGAACGAATGAATGAGTGAACACCTGACCCACACAAGGATACAACTGACCTCTCGATCTGCTTGAACAAACAACCATCTGATTCATTAATCCTTGGTGTGTCTGTTGTTTCTATTTCATCTGGTGTGTGTTCAGTGTGAGTCGCAGTAATCTGGAGTGTTTGTCCCGCTCTGAGCTGGAGCAGAAGATGATCTCCACTTTCATCATGGTGGAGGTTCTGTCTCAGCAGCTCACGTCGGCTCAGAACCTGAGAGGTAGAAGCGAGGTGAGTCCGTCCAGCCTGAGAGACCGCCTCGTCCAGACGGAGCACACCGAGCTCAGCCAGGTCAGACCAGACATATAGGATTATAATATTCAGTCTATAGGTTCTTCATTAGCCTGTAATGATGTTTCTTTTTGGCTGTAAATGAGATCTCAGCTTTGTGGTGTTTCTCAGGCTGTGACTGAAAACTGTGTGTCTGTGTGTGTGTCTGTGTGTGTGTCTGTGTGTGTGTCTGTGTGTGTGT
>JAOTRR010000043.1:32516248-32526473 GCA_028570945.1 Gogo arcuatus | reverse complement strand
AGGTGGGGACGTGATGTGGGGACACACACTGAGAACGTGAGGTGGGGACGTGATGTGGGGACACACACTGAGAACGTGAGGTGGGGACGTGATGGGGGGACACTGTGTGGGAATGTGATGTGGGGACACCCTGTGAAGACGTGATGTGGGGACATTGTGGGGATGCAGAGTGGGAACTCTATGTGGAAGCTGTGTGTGAACATGATGTAGGGACGTGATGTGCGGACGGTGTATGTGAATTGTTTTCACTTCCTGGCTCTGGCTCAAATCCTCTTAATCAGCAGTGAGTGAGACATCCCACAATGCATCAGGAGGACCTGATAGTCGCTGCTCTTACTGAAGATCAACGAAATACAATTTATATCATACAATCACACGTGTCTGCATTTGTCTCAGATTTAGTGCAGGAAAATAAGGAGAGAGGGGGACAGACAGAAGGACAGACAGAAGGACAGACAGACTAGAGAGAACGTACCTGTTGGGATTCATGTCCTCCCACTCTTCCTTGGCTGGACTACGTGTCCTCAGCTGCACTGAGACGGCCTGTGTTGTGGTGTGTATCCCGCGTCCTCGTCCTCTCCGTGTCTTGTTCCTGTGGAAGTCTCTCTCGGCCCTCAGCACTCCCACTTCCTGCCTGATCCTCAGTAATGCTGCCCGAGTTGCTGTCTCTCCTCTGCGTGATTTCTCCAGCTGGGCCTGCAGAGCCTGGGCCTCGCCTAGCAGCTTGTCCCTCTCAGCGCTCACCCGAGCCTGGATCGCTTCCTCACGCACATGGGCCTGCTGCAGCGCCACCTGGAACTCTGTCTGCTCGCTACGCAGGAGATCGTTAGCGTCCTGTAGGGCCTGCTTGTCCTCTCGCAGCTTCAACGTCTCTCTCTCCAGACACACCATCTTCCTTTCTAACACTTCAATCTACACACACACACACACACACACACAATGCATTAAAGAAACCATGGTGTTGAATTCGGTTTGTTTCTGTCAGTTTGCTGGTTTTATTTTTGTCTAAAATTGTGCATAATAAAAAGATTATGAGCACAAAGTCTACATGAGCACAATTTCAGCTTCATCTATCTCCTGACCTTCTGTGTCTCTTATTTTGATTTCTGCATTTCTCACTTCATCAGTAAAGCAACCTCGAGCGTACGACGCACATCATGCGAATAAACTGTATAATCATCACCACACAACAGTGAAGTGTATTCGTGTCCAATAAGCGCAGGTAGTTCTACTGAACTCCGAGTCTCGGGAATGATGTCCATCACGTCAACACCATGTCACCTTCAAGCGTAAAAACATCCGACATGTTTATTACTGAACACGTCTTCCACTCTGTTGGCTATTATAAGACTCAGCGATGAGGAAACAAGTGCATTTCATGTGGATGGTTGCGATTCAATCGCCTCTTCTCTACTCAAGTGTCCGGAAAAAATCGGAGGCGTTGGTAATGACAGAGCTCTCCAATCGTCCTACTGACTGAAACAGCTCACAGCAGGACAGTACACGGCACACTGACAAACTGACAATGCTGCTGAGGTGCACTATATAGTGAACACAGTGTGTGGTTTGGGACGCGCCCACAGTGGACCGATGATGACATTAGTTCATGTGAAGTCACATTACATGCTTGTGTCCAATCACACAATTGTGTGTGTGTGTGTGTGTGTGTGTGTGTAGCTGCACTCACCCTTCGGCCGCCTTGCTGTTTTTTGTCGCCTTTTGAATAACCCATTGAGCGGCTTGTCAGGGTATGTGAGAGAGCGAGAGAGCGAGAGAGCGAGAGAGTGTGTGTGTGTGTGTGTGTGTGTGAGAGAGTGAGATACCCCCAGGCAAACTGCCTGCTTTTACTTTCCTAGAGCTGCAACACGCCACCTTTCAAACAGTATTAGGCACTTTCCGCCTGGCTGACAACGGGCTAGCAGTAATGTGGGTGACATGAGCACACACACACACACACACACACACACACACACACACACAGAGCGGAGTGTGTTAGTGAGAGCGGACCACCCCCAGCAGGTTATTTGGTTGAACATGGTGCTTGTCATTCAGTAATAAAGGCGATGACAAGCTCCCATTACTGAGCCATATGGTGGAGCTGCACACGCCTCACTGCCATCATCTGCTCCCAATTACACACACACACACACACACACTCTTATCTGTGTGAGAGTCTGTGTGTAAAAACCAGTTACTCACTGCACGCCTCACATATATACTCTAACATGTAAGTGTGTGTGTGTGTGTACCTTTCTAACAGACTGTTGCAGTCTGTGTACAGGAGGTAGTGGGGTGCTGCTCACTCTGTCCACATCATCATCATCATTCAGCTGCAGCTCTGTGAGAGAAACACACACAAAGTCACCACACACACACACACACACACACACACACACACACACACACACGTACTTCTATCTTTGTGGAGACTCTCATTGACATAATACATTCCCTAGACCCTTACCCTAACCTTAACCATCACAACTAAATGCCTAACCCCACCCCTTACCCTAACCCCACCCCTTACCCTAACCTAAACGTCATTCTAACCTGAACCCTAAAACTAAGTCTTAACCTTCAAACATCCCTTTGAAGAAGTGAGGACCAGACAAAATGCCCTCACTTCAAAAAATGTCCTAACTCTGTTGATAAAATACATATTCCAGTCCTCAACATGTATCAAGTATACACACACACACACACACACACACACACAGAGCTGTAGAAAGATGGGGTTGACTTTCAAAGACATTTAAAGTCATTTTAGCTTCAGTTTACCTGAGGCCTATGGGTTCTCGTACAGCAAACTTTATTTCATTCCCCAACATCTGACTGATCTGAAAAAACAAGCAGAAAGATAATGAGATAATTTCTTCAGCATATTCCATGAGTTTCTTGTACTTATTTATTCATTTATTTAAATTTATTAAAAACGTGCGTGATTGTTTCAAATTTTTATGCAAAAACTCATTTTTAAATTTCCTCCACATTTACAAATGATTTTCCCCGTAATCATTCGGACGCATAAGTCACTGAATTATCAAGCATGTTCACTGTACAGCTGATTTACATTTAGCCACGCCCACAGAACTCCACCTCCTGGGTGTGGTGTGCTAGATACAAGTTGATAAACACTAAACCTTCAGAACCAGGAACTGTTCTTATTCAGGTCAGGGATGGGCGATATGACGATATAAAACGCATATCATGATAAATTAGGTCAAGATATGCTTTACTGAGATATCGTGGATATCGTGATACCTTTTTCATTATTATTGTTTTATTACTACAAACTGACTGGAAGCAGCTGATATGGTGTTAAAGTTTTTGTAATCTTTCACATGTACTTTTCTTTAATCTGTATTTTTTAACAGATTATTAAATAAAGTATCATTAAACGTTTTTTAATGAAATTTTGCTGGCAGTTTGTTCACAAACCTATATATCACGATATCAGAGAAGGTAACGATCCGATACCCAGGATCTGTATCAGGCCAAGACCCCCACACAAACAAACAAACAAACAAACAAACACAAGGAAGAATGGATTAAAAAAGGAAAAAAAAGAATAAATAAATTTGGCAGATAAAAATAAACAAATTCAATCTGATCCTGTAACAAAAGGAAAAGACTGGAATCCATTTTTTTTTTTTTGGTTTTAAAATTTAATAAAAGATTTAATTTTTTTAAAAACAATTACATATAAAGACTTGATTGTTCTTTGTTAGAACTTATTTTGTATTATATTTATACTTAAAAAAATTTTGTTATGCAAGTGATCTTCATGTGAAAGTGCAACTGAATAAAAAAAGTTGCGGTTTTGTGCGAGTCGTGTTTTTAGCTGTGTATTTTTCCTGTATTTTTATAATCCTTCAGATTAAAAAAAAAAAAAAAAAAACAGAAATAAAAATCATTTTAATGTTTAGTAGTTTTTACAGGGAAAAAAAAAAAAAAAATCAGATATCGGCTGAAGGTTCCAGTATTGTTATGGTAAATGAAAAGGCGGTATCGTGCCACCTCTCGGTGAGGGATACTGCGTACTGGAGAATTGTGAAACGATATGTTGATCATATCACCCATTCCCAATTCAGATGAACATTACGTATGTGGAAATGAAACCTATTAAGAGTAAATCACCGTCACAGAGATGGAACAGATATGCAATGTCTTAGCGAGTTGGAACACGAGCAAAAACACACAGCACTGTTTATTTCTCCGAGCGGGGAAGGGCGGGGCAGCTTCTAAACTCTGACAGAGTTTCTGAAGCTTTCTGGTATTTCTGGCATTTTCAAAAAAAAAAAAAAAGGATAAAGAAAATGATGAACATTCTCCAGCAGCCTGTCTACAGAGGAAGACAATCCAAACACACAGAGAAAGTATGTCACTCCCCAGTGCGCTTCTAAACTTCAAAACATTACAGATTTATTGATATCATGCTGACGTCAGGCTAAAAAACCCGACCAAGAACAGAACCTTTTTTTTTTTTTTGGTTTGTTTGTTGAGATGGGATGGAAATGGAAGAAGGTTAGAAAGCCCCGTTGTGTGTTTGGAACTCTGTGCTTAGATCTAGAGATACTGATGAAATGTGGTGCCTTAAGAAAAAGAAAAAAAAAGATGAAAAGACAGCACAGCACAGCACAGCACAACACACACACACACACACACACACACACACACACCCTCTTCAAACAGGTCTTCTGTGTCTGTCCAGAAACAGCGCTCTTATACATGCAACTTACTAATCTGACAATATTATATAAGGAATAAAACACTCCATGTCATGCTGTAATAGGAAAATAATCAACAGCGAGGTGGTGTAATGAAGCCGAGTCACTGGTGCTACAACTCCGAAGCTGATTATTTTCCTCTAAATTCTGTATCACAGCAATTTGCCAATATGTATTAAAGAATGAAAAATCACACTTTTTATCCATTTATAGTTGCATTTAAAGTCGTGGAACGTCCGTGAAACAAGTTAGTTCCTGTTATCATTTTCCATTCCATCACTTTCTTTTGAAGTTAATAAGACAAAAAAAAAAAAAAAGCCATCCGCCGTACGCGACCGTGTGAATGAGCCGTTACTATAGAAACAATAATGTATTAGAACGAGCGTGTTAATGTATGTTAACGTATATATAGACCTGTGATATGTTACAGCTGCACTACTGTCAGAGCTGCTTTTAAAGGAAATGAATCAACACCTTCTGACCAATCACAATCCAGAATTCAGCAGAGTTTGAATTAGCACTGGAAGATATCATGATATAATATTGATATCGTGATAAATTATGATAAATTGCGATACACTGAGATATCATGGGGATCCTGATTTTTCTTAAACAATTATTACAAACCCTGGAAGCAGACTTCCTAAAGTTTTCTACTGTTTTGAACTCATTTTTGGAAAGTTTTATTTATTTATTTTAAATGCAGTGAGGCAGTTTGTTCGGAAACCGATATAGCGTGTATCGTAGAAATGTCCTGAAATATTGCGATGTGATATTTTGGTCATATCGCTCACCCCTTATCCCAATTCACTTTTCTGACAACATCAATGTCTCTGTAACACGACGAGGCAAAAATAATTCAATAATTTGCTTTGTAAAAGCGGCATTACTGTTTCACCAGCATCTAAATATCGTAACTGCGACAAGGTATTGCGATATGATATTTCCGTCATAACTGCATAACCTGTAACACAACAGCATCCTTTAAGAGTGAATTAAAAACACAAGTCTGCCCAACAAATTAAATTTATTTCTCTTATTAAAAAGATACCAGACACTTGGTGAAGTGTTTATTTGTTCCTTTAGAAGATGCACACATCATTTACCGTAATTAGGTTTCAATTACTCTAACAAAAGCGATACAAGCAAATGGCGCACACAAATATTTCATGCACATGTTCAATCTCGGAGCCGGGCATCAGCGTGGTGAAGAAATGAAAGATAAATGAATAAAGCCTCAACTAAATGGACCAAAACAAACATTTTGCGTTCGTAACCAATTATTCAAATTTAATTCAATGCCTTGGATGTGCTCCATAACAGATTAAAGAGGATCCTGACGCTAGTTCTTCCTATTATTTTCTGATTAACTCTCTGAAGATGGAAGGGAGAGTTGTGTTAAAAGCTCCAGTTATTTCAGTGATGTATTAAAGCGTCATTAAACGTGGTGGACTCGGCATTTCTCCAAGAGCGATAAAAGTGAAGGAACGGTTTGCGTCTCGCTCCATCAAGCTTAGATAAAAAGCTTTGGCACATGCAAGTGGGTGTGTGTATATGAGAGAGAGAGAGAGAAAAATGCAACACTTGAAACGCTGGATAAATGCTCTTACGTAAAGATCATTTTCGCAGAAGTGGTGAAATTAGGAAGGGGTGATTGGTGGAGAGGAAGAATTACACGAGGATTGAAGGGATTTTAATGGAGCTGTAGCCAGGAAAATCTGAGTCTGGTTCAAAAACATAAAATGGGGAAAAAAGAAAGAAAAGAAGTGGCCTGGAAAAAAACAGTGCTGCTTCACTAAACGGAGGGCCAGGCAGTTTATGATGGAAAGAAATAAAGGATTCCTTCGTCACCTTGAACTGGGTGTTGTGGTGGGATATTTTGGGACGTTGAACGTGAGCGTTCCCTGGTACTCGTCCTGTGGGTGTGAGTGTTGATGGAGCTTTACAGAAAAGTTAAATTTAGACACAGCTTGCTGTTAAACTCTTACCACGGCAACGCCGCGCAACTTTCTTCCCAATCTCTCCATAGTTTGTCCAGCAGGTACCGGAAAATACACTTTTTTTTTCCTTTTCTTGACCAATCTGACCGAAGACTAATGCATACACCAAAATATAATTTTCTTCCTTTTTTTTTTTTTTTTAATAAAATTAAAAGTATTACTGCTTTAAAATTATGTAAAACATAAAAATGTAATATTGGGGCACTGAAGTTGAACTTGAACACCTACAACCCTTTTGTTTTTCCCTAATATTTTTCCTACCTAAACAGTTATGACTCTCACACACTAGGTACGTTGGGTGAAGGCTAACATGTGCTTCGTTCGAGACATGTGAAGCCAGCAGAGTGCATATTTTCAAACTGCATCACAGGGCAATGCAACACACTTGAAGGAACGCATTATCGGCCCTCTTCCTCATACATGAGCTCACAGATGCCTACGATTGGCTGGTGTCACTGTGATTGACAGGGGAGACCAAGTATACCCCTCCCACCCAGACAGAGCATGGACAATTTTGCTAGCCTGACTCCCAGGCTGTGGCACTGTCAGGATTCAAACTCACGATTTCATATGATAGAGTAAAAACACACTACTGTTGATGTGGTTTATATCTCAGTCAGATGCAGTATCTTGCCTTGTTATTTGTTTGAACTCATGATATTGACTCTGTTTGTGCAATAATAAAAAAGACTTTTAAAACCAACTCTGTTATTCACCGCATGGCTAATTTGCACCATCGTTGCCACCTACTGGATATATTTTCGACTGCAGTAACAAATGTTTTTTTAAGGGTGGTTTTGAGAACAAGTATTCGTAAACACCGACAGTCTTCAAAGCTTGCAAACTACCCGGACCCTGTGTAGTTAGCTAGTAGCCTGAAAAAATTGTAATAAACAACGCAGAATGTGAATGTAAGCGAGGATGAACCATCACTGGAAAGCTCGAGTGTAAAACTGAAAACAATTTCATGCAGTAAGACTATCAGAGCCGTTCTCTCAGCCTCGTGGGACGCCAAGGGTCAATCTAAAAGATTTCTTTTTACCCTGAAGGATTACACATTCAGTCACGTTCTAAACGTATTAAAGCCTGATGAGAAAGCACTGACATTGACAGGAAGTACATAAAAACTCTGCTATAAAAATGTGACACAAACCACATAAATTTCCTGCCATTGTTGCAGCTGATTTCCTGTCGTATACCAGGAATAATTCACACGCTTGAGAGAGAGAGAGAGAGAGAGAGAGCTCTTCTGCCTTCATCTTATTATTAAAAGGTAGTGAATGCTATCTGAAGCTGTATTTATATACGGTCATGAGGTCATCGTCCCAGTTCAATAGGAAGGGGATGAGCGTGAGGAGCTTTAATGGGTGATCTCTTTGATTCAAGCCGCCTGGAGCCCCGAGAAAGATGATGCACAATACAAAGCTCAGAGAGTGGCTGCTTCTGAATACGACCCGTGTTTCATGTTGACCTTCCTGCCACGTCAGTCTCAAGGTCTCTCACCGGCCACAGAGACAGAAAGAGACACACTGATCACATCTAATAAGGCTGGAGGGGAAAATAATCAATTCTTCAGTCACTGTGAATTACCCATAATCCTCCACTTTGTTGCTATTATCACCTCCAAGCTAGCCATTGTGTACTTGGTTCCGTGCCAGGACGAGTGGGCGGAGCTAAAACGAGTGCAGACCATCGACTGGTTAAACAGTCGCACAGAATCAGAGTGTAGAGTCCACCAAAGTTTCTCACTCGTCCCAAGTTTTTTTTTCTTCATGGATTTAAGAAGCAACAACATGATTTTAAGCACAAATTTAACTCAAGTTTCAGATTTAGGCCAAAAAGTTATGTTTATGTTTTCTTTTGATCAGATTTGATCCCACTGATCCAATTCAAATTCACCATATTCTAATTCCAGCGAATCCCAAATTAACTTTGTTTGCACCCTACATAGTAGACAACATGAGCGCCCTTCCTAGTGCCCTTCTGATTACTGTAAAGACGTTTGAGATTTGAAAATAAATAAAATGACCCGCTGTGTGTATTGTGCATGTTTTTAATATCGTTTGATAAGGACTGCACGCAATCTCCTCTGTATTTTCAATAAGGATTAAAGTATTGGCACCCTTGGCTAGGTGTTAGCTTTTAAGGCCATGTCAGCATCAAGGGCTGAAAAAAAAGAAAAAACAGAATGAACAAAAGGAGGGGGAGAGAGAGAGAGAGAGAGAGGGGGGGGGAGGAAGGAAGGAACGGGAAAAAGGGAAAGAAAAGGAAAAGAAAGAAAAACAAACAAAGAAGGAAGAACAGAAGGAATGAAGAGACAAAAGGAAAGAAAGAAAGATAAATAAATCAAGAAAATGGCTAAATAAACATACAAATAAATAAACAAACAACATTTTAAACACTAAAAAATATAAAATATTCCATGGTTTCAAATTAATTTGGGATAAAAATTTCTAAAATTCTTTTTGGTGATACCGTATCGAATACCTCCTGAAAGGACCTCAGTGACAACAGTGCTGTCTGATGGCATTAAAACCAGAACACGTCAATAAAATGTGCTTTAAAGTCAGAGGAATCCGACATGACTGACAAAATGGAGCCTCTTCACACATTAATTTAAAACAAACAAACAAAAAAAATGTATATGTGTGAGTCTTGAATTTGGCTCACTTGGGTATTCAGGCGGCCATTTTGTTTCAAAATCGTTTATTTGAATTCTGTCAAATGAAGAAACGCTATTCGCAGCGCACTGTGTGTGCAATAAAACATCACATATTTAAACATATGTGAAAATATTAGCATGCACATAAATGAAATCCATTTTAAGAGCCATTTTAGCGGCACATCAAGCTACATGGTCATTCCTTTAAAAAAAAAAGCAAGGAAGCATCTTTCAGTTGACTTATATGATTAAAAGTAGAACTTGGGATCTTAAACATTGGCAAATGTGAATATTCTGCCTTCGAACAGCAAAAAGAGAGATTCATCCTGACAGCGTTAATGGAAATACATTAAGCTGAATGTTTTACATAATGAATTAAAATGGATGTTTTAAAAGCATGTGAAGGACTGTTTCGCAAGTTTCAGATTCAGATTCAGCGCAACGTAACGTTTCAATCCAAAACTCATACTGTCAGCGTTGTAATTAACTGGGAAGCTGAACACCAGACTTTAAAGACTTCCAGTTCTCCAGTTCTGCTAGCCGAAGCCATCGCTTGTGTTCCTCAAGTTAGTCCATTAGACTGCTATGTTTATTACACCTCACTTAATAAAAAGCACTATTTTATGCTGAATAGCTGACTTCATAAGGCAGTGTGTTGAATGTATCTCGATACACGGACGTATCGAATCCAGAGCCTTGTATCATTTCTTTCAATACGATACGATAATATGTGCACCCCTGACCATCACACCCATATGTGCTTGTTGAACATCCCATTCCCAACCCTTAAAGAACCCCTTTTCTAAGAGGGTCTTTATTAACTTGCAGTGTAAAAT
>JAOTRR010000043.1:32248111-32258843 GCA_028570945.1 Gogo arcuatus | reverse complement strand
AAGCAGTCGTCCTTATGGACCAGTCTGAACAAAACACACACACACACACACACACCAAATAAATGAACATTGTGATTTAGAGCTCAGTAAAATAATGTTACAGTAATACAGCTGTAATACTCTATTCTTATATCTGAGCAAAAAAAAAAAAATCAGTTTGGTGACCAGTGACACCAAGTCAAAACAATATGAGATAATATCTTGAAATAACAAGTTACTCTCTCATTATTTTGACTTTAGTAACTCGTTATTTCAAGATATTAAGTCAAAATAACGAGATAATATCTTGAAATAACGAGTTACTAAAGTCAAAATAAAACCAAAGCACTTGTGGTTCAGGGTTTCTGGAATTTCGCCGCCTAGTGGAATGAAGGATCTTTTTTAAAAATATTTCAATTCCATTAAAGTCCACAATTCTATTTTATATTACAGCACAGACTCATTTGGCGAGCTGGATTAGAACCTTCATCAGGTTGGTCCTGTGTGTGTGTGTGTTTAGTGACCTGTGAGTGAGAGGACAGAGACCTGACGTCTGTGAGGATGAGGACATGTTCACAGTCTCCCTGATGGCAGTACATGTACGGATATCCCACCTTCACCCTCAGATCACTGAACGTCACCTCCTCCATCTTAGCCGTTTTAAACTCGGGGAAGTCTCTGGTTTTGGCCCAATCGCGTGTCACCCTGCACACCAACACACCACACGTTCACATGTACGTCACTGCACTCAGGTCCCGCAGGCCACAGACGTGATTACTGACATAAAACGTGTGTGTGTGTGTGTAAATCTCTCCAAAGCACAGAGTTACACTCTATAATTAAGATATAAATAAATGAAGTCAAAGGAATGACATTGAAAGGGTTATAGGAAACATTTAAAATAAAATTAAAACACGTCTCTGTGGTTCTTACTGGCTGATATCGCGACACTCGGGGAAGCGCGTGTCGTTGTAGAAAATTCCCTCCAAGTAGAAGAACGCAGATTTGTAGTGATCCTGAAAACACAGAGGGGAAAAAAAAGTTTTATTTCTGAAACCTGATTGGCTGAGAGCAGTACAGTGTGTTTAAATTGTGTGTGTGTGTGTGTGTGTGTGTGTGTGTGTGTGTGTGACCTTGCTGATGAACTGTGGCACCATGTCAGGTGTGTTACTGAACTCTCCGAACACTTGCAGGTCGCTCACACAACAGATGGCGTCTCTGAGCTCCGTGAGCTTCTGTGAGCCCAGAACATGCAGTGTCTGATACGCCCTCACGTGTTTAAACTAACACACACACGCACACACACACACAATGTTTTCATTGGTCAATTGTTTTTATAACATTAAACATCATATATTTATAAACACACATCCTTCAATTGGATCACTTATGAGCCTTTTATTAATATTTTCATTTTAATTTCTTCCATTTTCTAAAAAGCTAAATTGTAATTATTACCAATAACTGATTTTTTCATACACGTTTAAACCCTCTGAACTTTATCCTTTATTTATCTTTATCTTATCTTACAGTGTATTTTGTATTCTGTTATAAGCTTTGTTTTTAACAGCACTATATGAACATCATTATAACGTGTTATAACATGACTCTCGGGTCTCACTCGCTCAAACAGGACAGGATAGATGACATTAAAGGTGAGGATGATTTCCCCCTCGGGAACGATGTCTGAGGTGTCTTCAGGTCTCCTGCCCAGAGAGAGCATTTCCTACAATACAGTACAGAACATTTAAACCCTCACACACTCCTACAAACACCACACACTCAGGGAATAAACTAGTGGTACGCAACTTTACATTTATTGACAAGGCAGAGGGGTGCCAAAACTTTGTGCAGCACAACAGATGGATTACAGTCAGTAAGTCTACACCTATAAGGTGATGTGTGTGAGGTGGAGGTGGTAAGATTAGATTAGATTAGATTATTAGATGTGGCCCAAAATCTTAAACGGTAGCGCAGAGGGTTAATAGCTGCAGTTCCTCTGTCTGACCACCAGGTGTCACTACAGTGCACCATGTAATAATAATAATAATAATAATAATAATAATAATAATAATAATAACAACAACAACAGATTGGTAAAAATCTGTCTGTGTCATGGCGTAAATGTGTGAAATGTTTTATATTTATATTTCTAAGTTTTATATTTGCATTTCAATTTTAATAAATGTAAACAAAATTTGAGATTTTACATCTGAAAAGCAGTTTACCGCTCATGTAGATGATGTGCGTTATGATGTGCATTATGCTATACGTGTTTTTTCCACTAGAGGGAGACAAACTAGTGAAATTAAACCACATTGATTATCAGTAAAGTAAATCTCAGCCTGCAGACCTGAACCATGGTGTAAATTCCCCGAGGTTTGTTCAGTCTGGGCTTTAATTTGCTTTGTGCGTGTGGCTAACTGAGTTTTTAATCATTTTTGGGATTTTAATCACTCACGTTACACACTGAATATCACTCACCATCTCATTAGCGTACGCGTCCTGTCGTCCCACGCCGTCCCGTATGAGAGTCTTCTTATAGTCCAGTCTCCTCTTCCTCAGCCTGAGGACAGAACGGAAATAAAACCAGCTGAATCCCATCTCAGGCACGTCACATTAATGCACAGAAAGTAAAAAATGCAACAATAAAATATTTCACAAATAATGAGATAATTCTAATTAAGGCTGTGTTCAGACTGGGGGCTGAAAAAATGCTGGACTGTACCACTGTGAGGAGGAAATGGGGGGTGATGTTTTCGGTACTGTCTTATTTAAACAAAATATTTTGTTATTTCTTTTTTATTTAACATCTCAGCATATTTTATTATTTTATATTATAAAAGTGTATTATTGAATATCCATCATTCAAAGATGCACAAATAACCTGGAGATTAAAAAACATCATCAAATATAAAGATTTAAGTCGTGACCTCAGCACAAGAGTATTATAAAGTGGCAGAGAAAACCTGTTTAGAAAACTGATCACTGGTCTGAACGCTTGCTTGTGATTGGATGTGCGTCCTGTCAGTCTCTACTGTACAGACCACTGTCGCTCCTGGGGGTGGGGCTTCATGAACATGGGCGGGAATGCTCAAGGATAAAAATAAAAAAAATCATTCAAATGTCAAATCCAGCTACTGAACTGTTAGAGACCTAATCATAATTAAAGCACCGTTAAATATTTAAATAATTAAATACATTTCACATATATATTTTTTCTTTAACTACTAAGTGAAATAAAGTACTTTCTATTCTATTCTGACTTTTTACCCCTGACGTCTGAGGCAGATCGGATATCGTCGTGTACGTGTAAACAGCTCAGATCGGATACTTCTCACATCCTATCAGGGTCGCGTTCAAACAAAATCGGATTTCTGCTCATCTGACTCAAATCTAATCTGATTTTCCGGTTCATTCTGGTTCTTCACCACCTCCTCCTCCTCATCATCATCATCGTGCGAAAGTTTTCTTTCGGCTCAGTCAAAACGAGTCATTCAGTGGAGTCCAGAGTTAATGCATTCATACCTGTGCTTTATTATAGGAAGTGAAAAGACACTTGGTTTTTTAAATAATTTTATAATAAATATTCTCTTTACTTTTCACCAGCTTGTGTGTTTTTTAAAAAAGGTCCATTAATATCATGATATATTTAGACTCCTATCATATTAGGGAACATTTCACACCATAACAGCTCTACAGTAAACCTTCGAGTCGTACAGGAGCCATAATCTACAGGCTCAGTGTGAAAGCTGCTGCTCTGATTGCGATACTTTACTTTAAGGTGGCGAGCTGAGGGTCTGCAGGAACCACGTCAGGATCAGGAGCTTCATCTTCAGCGTGACAGCAAAGAGAATCAGGGCTGAAACACACACACACACACACACACACACACACACACACACACAGGAATACAGCTCAGTCCTGAATCCCTCCTTCAGCTCCAGGATATGGAGTAAGTACTCTAATTTAGTGCACTACATGTTAAAGGGAGGGAGTCATTTGGGACTCAGCTTCAGGTTCCCTACACATCATACGCTTTTGTTTAACACAGTGTTAACATTGCCTTCTGTAACCTGTGTAGTGCACTTTATCCCAACATTAGAAACACTAACACTACCTAATGCTTTATACATTCAATAAGGACTTACCGCTGATTATAAAACGTCTTTAGTGCCCTAGACAGTGCACTATTTTATCCAAAAGGGAATAATTTAGGTTTGATTCAATGGCCTACTCTCTACAAGTGCAGTGTTTAGAATATAACACTTCCTTCTACACCCTACGTCTAGTGCCTTTTACATTAGAGGACACTGAATTATTTAAATAAACAGAATCCCAAATTAAACTGAAGTGCACTACATCAGTTAAAAAAACCTACTCTCATAGTCAGTCACATCTAGTGCACTTTTAGAGAGTAGGGAACTGAATCAATCGTACATGGCTCCCCGGTGGACAAACAGTGCACTATTTAGGGCACTAAAGCCAACAAGACTAAGTCTATTGAGTATATAGAGCACGGGAGAGAGTGTGAGCATTATTACTCCCTAACTAGTGGAGTTATTTAAGTAAACTTAATCCCAAATTAGAATCTAGTGCACTCGTATAGGGAGTAAGAATCACAAACGGTTCTCTTTAGGATTTACTCTAGACAGAGTGAAACCTTAAGTGCCTCTCTATTGGACATGAATCGTTTTACATGCCCTAATTAGTGCACAATAAATAGGGGTTTGAATATCGGCTTCTTTCTCTTGTGTAGTGCACGTCATCCTAATTTGCATTACTTTAAATAATTCTCAGTCCTGAAATAACTGTTATAAACAAAATAGTGCTGAATCAACCCTAAATCTTTCCCTACAGGACAAATAATGCACTACCTAGGGCACTAAAGATATTCTTTTATAACACAGGAATGTAAAAAGCACTAAACAGACTAAAAATGGGTGTGAGTATACTGTATGCCCTAAATTATGATAAAAGTGCACTATAAAGGTTAGAGAAGCCAATATTTCATACCCTATTATTGTGCACTTGTGCAGGAAGTTGGATTATAAATGGCTCTCTTTAGGATTCACACTAGATAGGGTGAACCTCAAGTGCATTTTTAAATCATTTCACTAATTATTATACACTAATGCTTTTTATTTTCTACAGGCACTTACTCCTGTTAAAAAAAAAGTGTTCAATGCCCTAAGTAGTGCACTATTTGTCCACTATGAACCCATGTAGGTTTGATCCAGTGCCCTACTCTCTACAAGTGCACTACTTAGGGTGTAGGAGTAATTACTCCACTCTATCTAGCGCTTTTCACAATAGATATAGAAGGTATTCCACACGGTCACCTTAATTTCAGCTCTAGTTAAGAATATTGTACAGTTTAAAGATGTTATCAGTTTTATAGAGTAGAGGAGCACCATATTATGTGCACTACATAGGGTATGAGATATCTGTTACCAGTGTAGTGGACTAAACTTTAACTTGAGGTTATATTCTATTTACACGTGCACTATTACCAGTGTACTACACTACAGAGGGGTGTTTAGGAGGCACTGAGTTATTAGTGTATTAGTAATAAATCTAAAGCAGAAGTTTACCTGCAGATAGTTTTAAGCTCCTCCAGCGTTTCCGGTGTGATTCCCGTCTCCTCTATAAACTGCGCATCCTCTATTTCATCGGAAGTCTGGTTAAAAGAGTAAGCTTCCGGTTTCAGCACGCTTAGCCATAAATCTCTAAAGCTACCGAGGTGAAATGGTTTGGAGTTCACTTCGGCATGTTCATAAACCGGCACATTTTCGTTCACTGTGTTTGTGCTGCCGCCTTCATCCATGTTTACTTCCGCCTCCTAGCGCGTCGCAATACGTCATCAAATAGCGACTGATCACTGCGTCGTCGCTGGTGTTCTTAGTCCTGAAAAATTTATATTTAAATGTGACACATTGCCTAAATTAATGTATAAAACAGTCAAACACTCGTTTAAAACCTTAAATATTGTTTGCGTCACTACGTCATCAAATAGCGACTGATTACTGTGTCATCGTTGATGTTTTATGGAATAATAATTAATAATTTATACTTTAATGTCACACATTGCCTAATTTAGTGTATAAAGCAGTCACATCAAATGTTTAAGATTTAAGAACATTAATTTAAACTTAACATATTACATATTTAATTAAATTTCATTTAATTTTAAATTCAACCCATTAGTGTAGCTAACACTAATGCTAACATCCTCATTCTCCGTCTCAGTGTATAATGGAACAGTATACATTTCTTTTACATAAGCCTCTATATAGTGATCGTATCATATAAAAAATGTTATATATGCATTTGTATAGTATATAAGATAAAATGTAGATAAGCAACAATCCAGAATACTGTAGTGCAAAATCATTGTGTACTATCAGTAGCACCAGCATTATTAAATATATTTAGGAATTTTTAAAAAAGCATTAGGAAAACTGCCATATATTGGTGGGATTACACAGTACTTTCTAAAATACTAATTGCTTAGTGAACAATGTGCTTTCTACCTGTCGTGTTTATTATTTTACTTTTAATAATAATTGCAATATATGACCAATTATGATTTGATATATAGCAACGCTTTGGGATTAATGTGATTATGAAATATTAATATCGCAGTGAACACATTTATCTGCAAAATATCGCATGTTTTTAACGGTTTAACGATTTTCAATATTTTTGAGTCTTACACTAAAATCTCCGTATCATCGTTATTACACATATAAACTCTGTATTGTTTTAAAACGGATCTATTTTTGAATCCATACACGTTTATTGATTAATAATAGCTTGTCAAAATTGCCATGGCGAATCTACGAGACGAAAGTGCTAACACTGATGCTCAGATTATGCAACGCAAGTATCAGCTGAGCCGAACAGTTTATGTTTTTCCGCACCTGTTTTTAAGAAAGCCCGCCTCCTGGATTAGGATTGGCCAACAATTGACAAATGATGGCACTGTCCAATCGAAGTGCTGTCGTGAGCACGAGCTGCTTGTGCAGGAGGTGGGATTTGATGGAAGAGAGGTATGGATAAAAAATGAACGCGAACCTTAGAGAGAGGGGGGGGAAACCATGGAAGGCAACAGAGACGAAGCGGAAAAATGTATCAGTATAGCGACGAAGGCCCTCGAAGCAGGAGACAAGGAGAAGGCTATAAAATTCCTGAACAAAGCGGAGAAATTGTTCCCGACTAACAAAGCGAAAGGTAACGTGGAATGGATTTATCTGTATTGACGTTTGTTTAAGCGCTGAGCTGAACTGCGCTAAACGGAAGACATCCGGGTGGATGTGTCCCAAATGACACCTTGATCCTTATACAAGGGCGCTACTTAGTGAATGTGATAACGCTTTTTCACGCAACATCTAGTGCTCTATATGTTTAACACGGAGTCGTTTGATATACAACCGTAGAGTGGAGCTACCTTTCATTGTCACATCACACAGAAATTTGCGTAAAATTTTTATTTTATTTTTTAAGTGAGAAATGTTTATAAACTTGGATATGTCGAAAAACGTTATCGTTATCCTTTGCTGCGGTTGAGCTAGCTTAGCTTAGCTTAGCGGTGTTAGCCCAGTTAGCAAGCTAAACTAGCGAGAGAGAAATGTTGAGAAACGCGTCGCTTAATATATTTTAGTTCATAAATTAATAAACATTTATTTAGGAATTGTTGTTATTTAAGCACTGCTAGGAAACGGAAATGGGTGTTAGCTAGTTAGCGTCATTGAGGATAATGCTAACATTTAACACATTAATATCAGGGATTTAATGTAAATATATAAAAATGCATCACATAAATAAATAATCAATATAATTATAAATAATGATAATATCGTGTGATGAGTAAATAATATATGATGGAAACTAAAATAATATGAATAAAAGTCTATAAATAGAATAAATAATGTGGGGACATCATAATATAATAAATAATTAAAATAACAACTTAAAGTATATAAGTAAATATTAAAATGTAAATAGAATTGTCAAAACAATGTTTTTGTCCAGCTTTTGCTATTTAACCTCTTTGTTAAGAAATGTGTAACTTAATTAAATTTTATTTTAATTTCTAAGACTGAGATATTAACATCACCATACTGATCATGATCTTGAGTTTCTCGGAGAAATTAGATTATTATTATTCTTATTAGCTTTATTAAAGATTACTGAGCAAAACCTTTACACTTCCTCACATGTAGGTTGTTTTCCAGTAATCAGTAATGTGATGTGTAAAGAATAAACTCTGTGCCGTGCTTTTACAGGAAACTAATCCACGCCAGGGTGGTGTGATATGATGTGCTCCCATTATTATTATTATTCACACACTCGCTGTTTATCTTCCTGAAGATTTAAAAGCGACATTCGCTATACAGCACATCGGAGCAAATCATCTCTGTCCTTCAGGTTTCTGAGTTAAACTGTAAAATGTTTATCACAGCGACGTTAAACACTGATGAGCTCTGTGTGTCTCTTTTAAACCTTTGTGCTGTCGTCGTGATTGTCGTCATGATCCGAGTCTCAAATCAAAAACTCTGGCCTTACGTTCAAAAGTCTTTACTAATCTAGAAAATCCAGAAAGTCGGTACACAGAACGGAGCTTTCAGTAGGTTTGAAGGCGACGCGAGAGGTTTGTAAAACCCAAACACTACCTTTAACAGGAAACCCGGTTAGTGTTAGTGCTCAGTAATAAAGCTCTACAATAGTGCATAAGGATGAGATTTGAGACTGGATGAGCCAAAAGCACAAAATCCGTATTTGATATTTCTAATATTAATCTGTAAAATGAATGAATGAAACTAAAGAGGAGATTGTGAATTTCTCTCGTGAACTCATTTGTAAATCAGATGACCCATGGTTTGGGAATCCCTGCCATAGGGATGAGACATTCCTGTGATGTGATATTCCCAACTGTATCATAAATGCTTACGTTTCATGAGTTCCGAAGAAGAAGATGGGAAATTTAGCGTTGGGAGGCTTCACCGCTCCGTCCGGCACTTCATCAATCTGAAACCAGATGAAGAATTAAATTAGAGAGATTTGTTACTGTACAAGTCACGTGTATAAACTCCAGTCCTAACAGCCCATCGATCACACCATCGGGCGTATCGGCTCTCACCCGGGCAGGCCAGTGAGGATAACCCTTCATCTTAGCGAAGATCAGATCTCCGGCTTTATAATCCCGAGCCATGGTGAAGGACGCTGGAACAAAAAACCCTGAAATGGGGGGGAAGGTGAAAAACGGTCATGTGATGTCATTGTGACGTCATCAGAGAAAACATGTTACCCAGAATACAGCCTGGTTGTACGGTGTACTCGTGCAGTGCATGCTGGGTATTCCACCCTGAATTATTCCTATTCCAGACTGCACCTTTAGTGTTTGCACCACTTTTCTTTTCTTTAAAAAAAAAACTCAACTCTGCAGCGCCACACAGTGGAGCATCCTGAAACTGAGTGCACTGCTTTTCCAACGGTGCACAAACGCATTTCTAATTTTGGACACAATTTTAGCATTTCCTTAAAATATATATTTAAGCCCTACAGAAAACATACCACATCATAACAACGAAGTTTATACGAAAGTCTGGCATGCAATGGAAAAAGTAACGTCACGCCCGCAGTCCAGTGAATTGCACTTTTAAATTGCATTTTCCGCAACAACTGCAATCAATGCACTTAAAAATAGCACAGATTTTTGTCCATAATATTTTATAAAAATCCCATTAAGCATTAAATTAATATTCACATACAGAGGCTTGTTCTCTTCCACAGCCAGATTTCCAGATGTTATATACCATTATTAAGTGTTTGAGCTGGTTTACGCTTTAAAAGCACCAAAACAATCAACACTGGTGCCACTGCACTAAGTTTAAAGTGATAAATGTTGTTAAAAATGTTAAACACAATTTTACCTGCGTTTAATTTTAGCAGCACAGATTCAGGAAGCAGCACGCGCCTTCTCCCTTCTCCCGTCCCGCGCAGCTCAGCGTCGGACTGAACCAAACCGGGTTTAACTCAGGGGGGGACGAAGCACCTCCTAATAATTATTTAAAAAAACGATTTAACTATCATTCACAATGATACTTTACAGAATAGTCTTATAAATATCTTCTATGTCAATTCGGATAATCAAACCTGTATTTAGCTGCAAGAAAATATGTGATTATCTCTAACTTTAAGGGATAAACTCCCCTATGGAACCATTTCTGTTGAGTAGGCGAAAATAAACCCGGAAGTTATTAGTACGTTGTTAAATATTTACAAAATAATATATTTTTCCTGGTTAAACATAATTGTTTCGTAAGAAATACAGTTTATTAACCTAAACATCAATGTCGTTAAAATATTTAGTGTTTCAATAAAGAAATGAGCTAATTATAAGTGACTTTTAAACTGGCAAGAAAAAACTATGGCTCAATCCCACTCACTTCACACACCCTATGAAGGTGCACTACACAGGCTAAAAAATAATTACTTTTACTGTTTGTCAAGTGCACTTCTTGAGCACTTGTCTAGCCATTGAGTAGTTTTTTGGGATTCAGCCATGATTACATTCTATCGGCTTCTCAGAGTGCAGTTCCACCGCGTACAGATGAATGGAATTCAATAGCAGACTATTGGTGCCATCTGGTGGTCAATTTTAATCATTACACACAACCAAGTTTTATTTACATTTTATATATACACACACACACACACACACACACACACACACACACACACACACACA
>JAOTRR010000043.1:31912305-31921258 GCA_028570945.1 Gogo arcuatus | reverse complement strand
CAGTATTAGGGTTGAACATTAGGGTTAATGGTTGAAGGTTAGTATTAGGGTTGAAGGTCAGTATTAGGGTTGAACATTAGGGTTAATGGTTGAAGGTTAGTATTAGGGTTGAAAATTAATATTAAAAGTCTAAGCGTGTTCATTGTTTCATGATGAGTAAATAAACGTTTTCATCCTCCGTCTCCATAGCAACAATCCAGCACATAAGTACTACTTGGCGACGGATCCGATGTCGGGGCGGCTGTACGTGTCCGATACGAACTCACGCAGGATCTTCAGACCCAAAGTTCTGACAGGGGTGAAGGAGCTGCTGCAGAACGCTGAGGTGGTGGCAGGAACTGGAGAACAGTGCTTACCCTTTGACGAGAACCGCTGTGGAGATGGAGGGAAGGCCACCGAGGCCCTGCTGCTGGGTCCTAAAGGTAACTGGTTTACATATAACCACCTAAATATGTACGTGTAGCCTACACTTTCATTTGTTTATTTCATTTGTGTGTGTGTGTGTGTGTGTGTGTATATATGTGTGCGGGCGCACCTGTGTGTAAGGACCTATAATGTCCATAATGATGCTGTTATGATAAAACTGAAGGAATCAGTCCGCGCAGATCTGCTGAGCAATCACTCATACACACTCACTGTAGACATGGTGTGTGTGTGTGTTTGAGATCTGTGCATTTTTCACTTTCAGTTTAACAAAGCACATTAGTCACAGTATAGACAACCCCCCCCCCCCACACACACACACACTGTAAGCTCTCTTGGCTGAATACAAGAGTTATTTTAGCTATTACTGTCCCCATGGCAACAAACAGATGTTCAGTAAGCTCTGGGTTGGCATCTAACACACACACACAGTAGAATGTGATGTGTTATCTGTAATCAGTATGGAATTCAACTGTTGTACACATTGATTTTGGCCTTGTGTGAGGAAAATCCTGCGTGTGTGTGTGTGTCCCCTCCAAAGTCCTTTTACCCTCACAAATTATTCAACACAGTCAAAGCAAAATGTGAATAATTCACAGCACACACTTTCATCGTGACCTGAAAAATGCAGGGCCAAACGCGACACGTATCCTGTGTGTGTGTGTGTGTGTTGCTGAAACATGTATATATATCTTGCTTCTTTCTTCCTGCAGGCATTGCAGTGGATAAAAATGGATTAATCTACTTCGTTGACGGAACAATGATCCGCAAAGTGGACCGCAACGGCATCATATCAACACTGCTGGGGTCAAACGATCTGACCTCTGCACGACCTTTAACCTGTGACACGAGCATGCATATTGGGCAGGTATGTGTGACTCCTCCCCTTATTTTATTATTCACATCATTGAACATGTTCTTAGAATATAGTCTATATAATAGCTAAAAATATATAATACACAACATTTTATAATAGTTGTTATATTTCACACACACACATTTCATTCTTAGTAAACAAAAACTAGGTGTGAGTGAACATCGTTCCTAATTATAATAATGTTACATAACAGCTGGACAGTTGCGGTAATTTTATAATAATTAAAAATACATATTAAAATGTACAATATATACAAACACATTTAAACATATTCAAATATTTTCCATATAAGACAGTCATGATGTGTATATGTAATACAGAATACATTTATATAACAGTGCATAACAGGAATACAGTAAATAATAAAATAAAATATGCAGCCATATTATAGTTACAATGTGTGTAAAAGTAGAGATGTATATAAATATAAATAAATAAGTAGTTATGACATCATTCTGTAACTGTTAAAATGGCATTAAAGTGTCTGGACACAAGCGACAGTGTTATTATATACATTTTTATCCACTGATATTAAATTCCAGTGGAAATAAGAGCAGACATGCATGCAGCGAGAAATGAGACGCCCAGCTTTCATTACACTTTATATATCAGGCTGTCGCTTTTTTAAACTAAATCATAATTTTATGTTTTGTATTTTTTTTTAAAGCAGGTTAGACTCGCGTTATTGTTTCAGCCAGTAAAGTGAAACTGAACCACCGGCGAGTTAAATCGAGTCACTTTTATGACAGTATGCATAAAACATTGAGCTAAACGTGGTGCGTTCCCTCAGGCCTCGATACAGCGTCATTACTGTGGCATTATACTGTCGTTACTGTGACCAGCGCCTATGAAGCATAAATACAATATGTTTATTTGAACACAGTGTTTATTACAGCGTTAATATTTGATTCCACTGAAAATAGAAGAAAACTCACGTGTGTGTGTGTGTTATACAGAACTCATTTCAATATAACAAACATAACGTTTTTATTATAGCACTTATTTGTATTCTGAAATGGACGCCGTGTGATACGGTAATGACATTATTAATCAGATATTTTACATCCAAGAGTAGGAAAATAAAGAGCTGTGAATTTGTTGTGCATTTATACATGATATATACGATGATGAAACACACAAGTATGTCTTGTTGGTTAAAATAAATATGTTTGTGTTATTCATTTTGTCCTGCGGGCAAACTGCTGTATTTAACTCTGTTCCAAAATATATTTTCTACATAATATATTCTGTATGCTTTACGCAGAGACAAAATCACACGAAGTTCTCAGGAATTAGAAGAAATTTAGAAGAAATTATGGGAGTGAGCGATAAATTATTTTATAAATATTCTGTATTTAAACTGAGAGCTACATAGGTTTAAACTGATATCATTTAGATATTTATCACTATTTTTTATCCTATGTACATCATTTGAACATTTTTGTTTCACATCATGAAAAGTTTTTTTTAATTATGGTACACACATTTAAATACAGATTACACTTCTTAAAAAAAAGTTATAAACATTTCTACAGTATGCCTTAATAATGTGTGTATTAAACTGCTAAACACCTCTGAAAGAATGAATACATTATATTTATTCATTTATTCTTTTTTTTTAATAAAACATTTTTTATGCAGTTATTCAGGAATATTAGTCTAATGAGAAAACGATATTGGTAAGTAAACGTCACAGGTAACAATCCTGTTGTTATATCGGTGTGTGCGTACACACACACACACACACACACACTTCTCCGTCCATGTGCAACAGAGAGCTACAGTGCCCCCATCTGTCTGTTCAAAAATAAGAAATCTCATTTACCCTCTTCATCACGTCAATTCTGTCTGATACAGTAAAATAGAATCTTAGTGTGACAATCGTCCAACTCCGTCTGATTACAGCTTCATGGGGTTTTTTGTTTTAATTGGATGACATTAACTCACACTCCAGCACAAGGAATGTGTTAGAGTGTTGAAGTGCGCTCATTAAGAGGATCACACTTAGCCTTCAGGAATCGTTCATTATGATGCAGAAACACGGCTGTGTCTCATTTTCACGAGTATAGCAGGTCAGATGCTGCAGACGCGAGAAAGGCCATGGCTTTAGAGCATTTATCATTCTTTATGGAAGAAAAAGGCAGACTTTCTATAGACAGAGGTTCTATAAACAGAATTTCTATAGACAGTTTTCTATAGACAGAATTTCTATAGACACGTTTTATAGACAGTTTTCTATAAACAGAGTTTCTATAAACAGAGTTTCTATAAACAGTTTTCTATAGACAGAGGTTCTATAGACAGTTTCTAGAGACAGTTTTTATGGACAGAGTTTTCTATAGAGTTTCTATAAACAGTTTCTGTAGACAGATTTCTATAGACAGTTCATATAGATAGAATTTCTATAGACAGTTTCTATAGACAGAATTTCTAGACAGTTTCTATAAACAGAGTTTTCTATAGACAGTTTTCTATGAACAGAATTTCTATAGACAGTTTCTAGAGACAGTTTTCTATAGGCAGAGTTTTCTGCTTCTACTTCCAGACAAAAAAAACCACAGCTTGTCATATTACCAAGAAACCACAAAGCATAAACATCTCTCCTTAAAATTACAGCTTTACCTCTGACTGTTACAAAGTGCTCACACTCGAGACCCCTTCCATAAATGTTCTGTAAAAGTCCCCTTACAGATTACACGTTTTTTAAATCCATTTATGTGGAGCGTCTGCCGTACAAGTCCCTGTGAATGACCCGTTACTATAGACACGTCAACATATTAGAACGAGCGCATTAATATAAACCTGTTATAGAAAATTAGTCACCACTTTCTGACCAATCAGAATCCAGAATTCAACAGTGCTGCGGTATAAACGTATAATACTTTAGTTTTAGAATTTAGTTTATTGACTTTACTGTATAGTACGACTCATATTTGCACATCGCTGACTCAAGTCTGGTTTTATATCATTCTGTATTTTCTCTATTAAAATTTTAAGGAAAAACAAACTTTATGCGAACCGATTATCCAATCTCCAATCACCTGTCCGATCACAGAACATCAAATGTGTATGAATCTTTCAGCCAATCAGAGCATCTTACTCAGAAAAATAAAGCCCCGCAGGTGTGTGGGCGGGGCCTCTCCACTCTGCAGGACGAGTATATCTCCATTTTTGTCTCAAACACATCAAACCATCGTCTATCGGATTAGCGGTGGTAAATGAGGACGCAGGTGGACACTGGAAGCTCAGTCGTTTTGTCTTTTGGAGCTTTCAGACAAATGATGGATGATGTTTTTATGTTTCTTATTGCAGGACAGGAGGTAAAGTCTTATTTCCAGTACAGTCATCTAATATTTTAAGATGAACTTCATATATCCTTGTCCATTTCAGCTTTCAAAAATAGCTGCCATGAAATTGTTTCATATCACACGCCGGGCTGCGTTTCCCAAAAACAGAGTGGTATTAACATTTTCTGAATCATTTAAAAAAAAAAGTACTGAAAACGGATTGCAACATTTTGGAGAAACTTTCCTGTGTCCTACTTATATTTTAACTCTATCAGACTTGCATTAAGGTGTTTCTGCTTTCTGAAAGTACCTCCCGTGCCTTCATATTTATAATTTCATTTTTTTAATCTCAATATTATACACTTTTTTAAATTATTGTTTTTTATTTTATAGGTTTTTATATACTTATGCTATATACTACTATAGACTTTTGTACTTACGTTTTCATTTCATCTTTTAACTGAATTTCATTTTTATTACGTGATTGTAAAGCACCTCGTGCTATCGCACGTATGAAAAGTCCTGGTGACGTTCCTGCGGTTCTCCGTCACCATCAGCACCTGAACCTCAGCTCAAACACGTACGCCAGAACTCCAGAAACACACGGCATCCCATCTTCCAGGATACCGTCCTCGTTACATTGGGCAGATGTGGGTGAAGCGGTGGCGAGAAATCCTCCAGAGCTGAAAAAAGATTCTTGCTGTAAACTCTTAGCTCACTCACTAAGCTACTGGCAGTTTGTTTAGATTGACTGACATCTGACACCACACTGGCTTCCTGTTTCGTCGGCATACGGAATCAAATCACGGCACTGGAGACGTTTCATGCCGTCTTTAAGCGCGTACATGGCTCAGTCCTGCAGTGAGAGCGCTGAGTGGAACTTCACATTGTAAACCCTCATAAGTAGCAGATTATGAAGCTGAGCAGCGTATAAAGAAGAGATAAGTGAACTTGTGCCGTGTTTAATCTGTGGATTAACGATCCTCAAGGAGCATTAAAGTCTACCGCGTTCAGAACAGAAGCTTTGTTACAGTGCAGATCAGGTGAAGGGGCTCAAAATTAAAAAGTGGACATGGATAGTAACCAGTATTCAAGCAGAACATAGCACAGCATGACGAGACTATAAACAGATCAAACATGTCACGTCGTTCTGTAAAAAATGAAAAATTGTAATCATTGGCAAATTGCTGTGGTGTAAAAGAAATGAAATACATGGGGACATGCTGTCACTCCTGTTCTACTTCCCTGACTCTCTCTCTCTCTCTCCTCATCCGTCCCCCGGAGTGTGTTTCTGTCCCCGGCGTCCATCAGCCTGAGGACCCTGACCCCGTGTTAATGGCCAAACAGTGTTAGCAGTGAAGCTGAAGTGGATCATGTATAATGCAGATACAGAAGACGAGAAAGCTTTTACTTCTACAGCATTAGAGTTTAATGTTCCTGCAGGAGAGAGAGAGAGAGAGGATTACAAGGAAGCAAAGAAAGGAATCAGACATAAATGGAATATGCGAATTAGAGGAGGACAGAGTTAGATGGGAGAGACTGAGAGAAAAGAGTAAAAAGATGAAAGAGAGAGAGTCTTTAATGCATCAGTTCAGCATATTTACACATTTTAAAACAGAACCCCGTTGACCCCCACCCAAAAAACCCCTAAAACCCTTCAGATTTATTCCACTTCTCAGAACCGTCCATAAGAAAGTCCATATGAATGTCTCTAACAGATTGAAGGTGGAGTCTTTTATGCAGCTGCTGTCCATTTTGTGAATCAAAGTCTGAATCTTCTCCTTGGTGAGAGCGCGTTCAGTTTTTCTCTCTTTCTAATGTGTTGTGCCGATTTGACGAACTTTGCTTTATCAAGGAAATAACTTGCGAGTGAGACGTTCCTTTTACCTTCAGCCTGTTGTAGGAAGTGGTTGATTTGTGCAGTGGTGTTTCTGAAAAGCTTGACTTATCTGAGCTGATCTCTCCATCCTCCATGGGTGTGATGTGTTCTCCACCTGTACTGTACTCTGGACCTTCACTCTCTGGCATTAGAACGTTCTCTGCTTTCCTACTGCTTTTTGGTTTTGTTGACATTCTTACAACGTCCTCTGCCATAGTGCCCTTCAGTCTGGTGGAGTGTCTCAGTTTCGGTGTGCCTGAGCTGTGTGGCTTCTTCTTCTCCTGCTGCTGCTTTACCAGGTCAGTGACAGTTTCAGTGCAGCGATTGAAGCCGGGCTCTCTGAGCTCCCTGACTGCACAGCTCTGTGTGGACAGGCCAGCATTTTGTTCCTGACGTCCCTGCGTTCAAAGCACCTCAGGCTTTCAGTTGATGCAAACCCGGTATAGCTGCTCTCACAGTCTTTGTACTTGAAACTCACGTCCAGTGCCTCATCTCGATTGTTTAGGAAAATAAAAACCTGTCTACGAAAGGACAGGACATGTTTCACCGCTGAGCAGGATCATTCTCATGGAGCTGGTGAACTTTCTAAAGTGGGCCAGCTCCTTTATGATCACTTTGTTTTTAATGAACAGGGGCGTGTTAGAAATGACGACTCGAGTCACAGGGGCAGACAGAGTGGAAACGTGTATCATGACTCCTTTTATCCACATTCCACTTTCAAATAGTGCCCTGAAAAATCTTTCCTTTTTCAGGAACACAGCTTTGTTCATTCAGGAGGCAGAGTAGATGTTCTCACAGCCACCCTGCTCTCCCACCACTAACAGCACCTTCTCCACCTGTGCGTCACTCTCTGGCACACAACTGACACCATGCTGGACAGACAGCGTGTCCCTGCTGGCCTCAGAGGCCATGGTGCCTTGCTCGTTCTCGCTTGCTCTCAACTATTTACAATTTCCGTACAAGTAAAACTACACAGATTATTGAATGAAAAAGAAAGAAAAGAATAGGAAGTAGAAAGTCAGAAAAATTGGCGAGACGCCAAATAGCTCTCTATGCGTTCCTTCTGCACTCGTGCATGTGCAGAGAGCAAGAGAGAGAGAATAAAACAGAATGAGAGAAAAACAACATAGTGGGAGTATAGAGCAAGTTAGAGAGATAATGAGATGATGAAGAGAAGGAGAGAGGGAACAAGCAGTTAAAGATGCAGAGAGGGCAAAGGAGAAAGAGAGAGAGTAATACAGAATAATACAGTAAAAGAATAAATACAACATAATAGAGACAGAAGATCAGAGACCAAGTAGTTAACAAAGACAAGAGTGAGACACCGAGAGAGATGAGTGTCATTATAAAACCCTCTGGTGTTAACTTTCAGATGTATTTTGGACTAACTGTGATTTACCCACAGCTGTTCCTCCACCTTAAACACTGACTCAGCATCTACATTACATGTTTCTTAACCGCTTACCTCTTCACACATTCAAACAAAGTAAACACTGGAGATTTGAAAGCACATTAAATGCCCATTTCTGATATACAGCGTGTTCATCGTCCTCAAGCCTCCTGATTGGTTGGTGAAGCGTTTCTCAATCCAGTGACAACAAGCCACCAAATCATCTAATCTCATATCATATATATATATAACAATCATTTTCCACTATGATCTACAGTCATTAACTGTACCTGTGTGGTGGGCGGAGCCATTAAACTCTCCAGTCGGGGTAAATGATAAAGTTAGTAACGACAATCTGATTTACAGTGAAGATGATCCCGAGCTCGCTGGTGTTACTGCTGTAATGGCATCTGATTCGGATCAGACTACAAACAGACCTGGACTTCACTCGGTCCTCTTTCAAGTGACCTCGAGGGAGAAACTGATTCGGCTCAAACGACTCGACTGCAGCAAGTGAATCAAATATACAGTGTGTTTTTTTTTGTAGATGTGAGCTGAAGGGCAGAGCTCGACAGAGCTGGACGAATGAAAAGAGAAAAATAACTTCTGGATGTGACACAAAATGTTTTATTTATATAATTAACTAATCATGTTTTTAGCACCAGCTCTGTGTTCTCTCTGTGCTCAGATGGTTTTTGTTATTTTGACATTTTGAAAGAGTTTCCAAGGACGTTTTCATCCCTACACGCCCCTTTTTTTTCTTGCTTTTTGATTCGTTTAATTATGTGCGGTGTGAAACCAACCAGCAAATGAATCAAAAGAAATTTCACTCTGATTCAGTCTCAGCAAACAGACTATTAGTGGCGAAAGAGTCATAAAATCCTCGTTAAAAAGGATCTGCATCGATACCCAACGCTCAAGATTTTGCTTCTGCTTCTTGTTGTTGTTTATCCCCTCTGGCACAAAATAAACGACCCAGTGACAGCAGAATGAAATAAAGCGCAGTCCCGCATTGTATTAGAACTCCAAAGTAAAGGATTCTTCTTCATCAGTGTCACAGTGACGCTTCAGCCTCGGAGAAAGAGAGAGATGCAGGG
>JAOTRR010000043.1:31888301-31901083 GCA_028570945.1 Gogo arcuatus | reverse complement strand
GTGGAATTGTGATTTATTTTATCTATTTCAAAACAAAGGATTTTATGTGAGTCGGCGTAGATAAGTGACAAGTCTGCGCGCAGCTTAATTACATCCGCATGCCTGTTTTGAAGTTTAAAATAAAAAAGTTTTTAATGTGATTTTTTTTTTTAAATTTCAGTAATCACCTGTGTATTTATACTAAAACGATTATCCGCCTCAGGCTCAGTGAACATCGGTGAATAATAACCTCCACGTCATCTCCGTTATTATTCACCGATATTCACTTCGCCTTCAGCGAATAATTGTTAAATGTAAGACAATTCAGTGCTTAGGTTTCAGACTAAATGTTAAACTCTTACGCTGCAGTGAAGATGTCCGAGTGTGAATTTAACGTTGAACTGACACAAAGCACTTGTTGGGGAAGTACTTCAACATGTAGGAGAAAGTGTTCAGTGACCTTCTAGTGCTGATAAAGTTCATACTTGCAGTTGGCACTGGGTCGTGTAAGTTCAGGAACACGCTCGTTTGTAGTCAGCAGACTCTATCTGAGCTTTGACTGGAGCTCGGTGTGACCACGGCGCTCAGCTGGAGATTTATTAGAGATGCTGACTTCTTAATTTCCCTCTAAGGATTCAAAGGACACACTAATAGGCCTGTGCCAGAGCATCCCAAAATAACCGCGAAAGGGAAAAATGTGTTTTATAGAACAAAGACCTGGATGTATTGGAGGTTTGTGAATTTTCCTTTGAATTATGGAGGTTTTGTGGATGCGGTGTTTGCCATGGAGAGAGAGAAGAAGAAGAAATAAAAGGCTGTTTGTGTGGGGGATGGCTTTAGGAGTGCGGTAAAGAAAGACTTATGGGTAAAAAAAAAAAACGAGGCTCAAGGGAAAGGTCAGGGTTTAAAGGCCAAAGAAAGAAAGAACTGAGAAGAAAGAAGGGGGGTAAGTTTGTGAAAACTCTGTGAGAACCTTCACAAGTTCAAACTTTACTACTTATTTTACTGGACAGAACAGGATTTATCATGTGTATCCTGTACAGCTGTTCTTCCCGAGGGTCGACATACATTTTGGGGAAAAAACCTAATAAACTAAATTCCCCCAGAAGCTCTCAGCCACTCAAATTTACATATAACACAAATTTTTTATAGATTTTTTCTTATTATAACTATTTAATTTTTTTCAGTTTAGAATGAAAACTATTTTAAAATTCTTTACTGAGATTCCTATTCCTCTTCCCTTCCCTATTTTTTCTGTTCTACATACATTTTAACTATTTAATTAGATTTATTTTATTTTAGGAATGAATTATTATAATTATTGACTCCTATTAGCTGCTTTTCCTTTAATGCTCGTCACCACAGAACTACATGCGCACAAACTACAAAGCTACAAATTTGACTTCCGAGTGTGAACAGGTACGACCTCATCATGCAGTTAATGGCTTTGAATCTGAAATTAGCAGGCTATAAATTTAGTCAGGCTGATCGATAAATCCAGAGGTTAATCAATAGCTTGTTAGGCTTTGCTCGTTACACACACCAGTCAGGATTTATATTAGACTGATGATGTTCAGGTACAAAGTAAAAGAAAGGAAAAAGGAAAGGTTTATAAATCTGAAGAGGTTAGTGGTGTTTCTTTCATCTTTTCTCTCAATCTTTGAGGCTCCATCAGGTTTCTATCAGTACTGTTCATCCTGGTCAGCACAGATTCTGTGATTTTAAAATAAAATGACAAAATCCTAATCTTCGTGTGAAGGAAATACAAATACACAACCACTCAGAATGCCTGGGGATGCTAAATAATAATATCTAAATATGATTTGATATGATTATCAGAAGAAAAGTCCTGCCAGGATTCTGTTGAACTGTTTTTCACTTTCACAGCAGAGGATTGAGGAGATTTGGGGGGGAAAAAGGCAAGATAAATGATGTCGGGAGTTTTGTTGTTGGCTTTGTGTAGCAGGCCATACACTAGCTAGCTCGCGTATTTATCATTGCTATTTATGCTGTCCATCAAAACCCCCACAAACAGGCTCAGAATAAACATGAGACCTCTTTCGATCACAGATCACAGCCGAATTGCTGAGTAGGTGGTTTTAGCATACATCAGATGCTTATTAAAGATTCTGTTTGCAGTACTGCAAAAAAAAAAAAAAAAAAAAAGGGCAACTTCTCGACCACAAGCGCACCAGGTTTATCAGCTACAATATGTTGAAAAGGTTATTACCTGCTGCTTTGCTAAGTGATTGACTTTCACCAAAGCTTACCTTATGAGATAAGTGCAGAGGCAAAGGCCAGTAATTTCAGAACACTTCAGAATTATGCATCCGAGCGTATTAAAATGTGCTGCGTTTAGAAAATGAGGACTCAAAGAGACCTCAATTAAATGAGGAAATCGGCACTGGAACTGCATGCTAATACTGGTCTTTGCACACTCTTTGGAGTAATTAATTGCTTATTTCCTTCATTTCCAGTCCATGGTGCTCCTACTCCATAGCCAGCGACAGTACATCTTCGACTTCGACCTACAAGACAGGCTCTCTGCCATTACCATGCCCAGTGTGGCGCGTCACACCATGGAGACAATCCGATCTATTGGCTACTACCGCAACATCTATCATCCACCTGAGAGCAACGCCTCGGTCACTGTGGATTACAGCGAGGACGGCCAGCTCCTTCGCGTGGCACACTTGGGCACCGGACGCCGCATCCTCTATAAGTACAGAAGGCTGAACAAGATCTCAGAGATCCTGTATGACAGCACACGTGTGAGTTTCACATACGATGAAACAGCTGGCGTTTTGAAGACGGTGAACTTGCAGAGTGAAGGTTTTATCTGCTCCATCAGATATCGTCAGATTGGCCCACTAGTGGACAGACAGATCTTCCGATTTAGTGAGGACGGCATGGTCAATGCCCGCTTTGACTACTCTTACGATAACAGCTTCCGGGTCACCAGCATGCAAGGAGTCATCAACGAGACGCCACTACCCATTGACCTCTACCAATTTGATGACATCTCAGGCAAAGTGGAGCAGTTTGGCAAGTTTGGTGTGATCTATTACGACATTAATCAGATCATCTCTACAGCTGTCATGACATACACTAAGCACTTTGATGTCCACGGCCGCATCAAGGAGATTCAGTACGAGATCTTTCGGTCTCTAATGTACTGGATCACCATACAGTATGACAACATGGGCCGTGTCACCAAGCGCGAGATCAAGATTGGACCTTTTGCTAACACCACCAAATACAGCTACGAGTATGATGTGGATGGCCAACTGCAGACCGTCTACTTGAACGAGAAGATGATGTGGCGTTACAGCTACGATCTCAATGGCAACCTTCACTTGCTAAACCCGGGTAACAGTGCTCGGCTCACGCCGCTCCGTTATGACCTTCGGGATCGTATCACACGACTTGGTGATGTACAGTACCGGATGGATGAAGACGGATTTCTGCGCCAGAGAGGCACTGAGATCTTCGAATACAACTCCAAAGGCCTGCTGGTACGAGTCCACAGCAAGGCCAATAGTTGGACCATCCAGTATCGTTACGATGGATTGGGGAGGCGACTGGCGTCCCGTAACACCCTTGGTCAGCACCTTCAGTTCTTCTATGCCGATCTGAACTACCCTACGCGCATCACCCATGTCTACAATCATTCCAGCTCAGAGATCACCTCACTCTACTACGACCTGCAAGGCCACCTTTTTGCCATGGAGATTAGCAGTGGAGAGGAGTTCTACATTGCTTGTGACAACACGGGCACTCCACTAGCTGTCTTTAGCAGTAACGGGCTACTGCTTAAGCAGGTTCAGTACACTGCTTATGGAGAGATCTACTTTGACTCTAACCCTGACTTCCAGCTGGTAATTGGGTTCCATGGAGGATTATACGACCCACTTACAAGGCTCCTTCATTTTGGAGAAAGAGACTATGACATTCCCGCTGGTCGCTGGACCACCCCAGATATTAGCACCTGGACTAGAGTGGGAAAGGATCCTGCCCCCTTTAACCTGTACATGTTTCGCAACAATAACCCTATTAGCAAGGTGCACGATGTCAAAGAGTATGTTACAGGTAAGGATAAGTATGATTTTATTCTGACCTCCGTCTGTTTCCTGTTGTATTTAAGGTGTCTATCTTGCCCAGGCACACTAAATTTAAAAAATATCTAAGGTGACATGTTGTGTGGCTAAATGCTAAAAAATAAAATCAAGCAACAGTGATTAATTTAAATGTCTGTCTCTAGATGTCAACATCTGGCTGGTAACATTTGGCTTCCACCTTCACAATGCCATCCCTGGATTCCCGATTCCTAAATTTGACCTCACGCAACCCTCACTGGAGATGAGAAAGAGTCAGCTCTGGGATGACCTTCCGGTATTTATAGCCTGCCATAATCTCTTATCATCACCATTTTTGTTTGTTCTTGGGAGTCAAATGAGTGAAAATCCCATTCTGTAGAGTACTCTAGAGTTTAGTACACTTGATTTAACCCATCAGCTAATTAACAAGATTTTAATTAGATGTGTAAACTCAACAGTGCTTTGGCCCTCCAGGATCTCAGTTTGACACATTTTATACACTTTTGCACTCCAGGTTTCTCTAGTCTCCGTAGTTAGAAAGTGTTACTTAGACTTGTCAGTTTTTCCAAAGTTCACAAGCAGAGATCTAGAGAGGCAAGAGGAAGCTAAATCACTAGGGGTGAACAAGAATTTAATGTGCAGTATGTGGAGTTAATTTTGGAACCATCATCCAGTCACCCGAAACACCATGGGCCATGATAAGTGGTCTAAATTGTATGTTGTTAAATCTCTTTGTTTTTGATACCTTTTGTTTTGGTTTGCTTTGATAGAAAATTCTTACGATCACACGAACCCCTGTGATCTTGTTCTCTTGCCTGAGTCTTCATTTGTACTTTTAGACAAGTCACTTTAGGCAGCCATTATATAAAACTATTGTCACTTTTTGCCCTCTCCCCTTGTAAGTGTTTTCTTTCCCTGTCCCTTGCAGGCCATTTCAGGCGTCCAAGAGGAGGTGACACGTCAGGCCAAGGCATTCTTATCTTTCGAGAGGATGCCAGAAATCCAGTTTAGCCGCCGCCGCACTGCACGGGATAAACCCTGGCTGTGGTTCGCCACTGTCAAGTCATTGATTGGTAAAGGTGTGATGCTTGCGATCACCAGCAAAGGACAAGTGGCCACGAACGCACTGAACATCGCCAACGAAGACTGCATCAAGGTGGCAGCAGTGCTGAACAATGCCTTTTACCTGGAAGACCTGCACTTCACGATTGAGGGTCGCGATACACATTACTTCATCAAGACAAGCCTTCCCGAAAGTGACCTGGGGGCCTTACGGCTGACAAGCGGACGCCGCAGCTTGGAGAATGGCGTGAACGTGACCGTGTCTCAATCTACCACAGTGGTGAACGGGCGTACACGACGCTTCGCAGACGTCGAGCTCCAGTACGGCTCACTGGCACTGCATGTACGGTATGGCATGACACTCGATGAGGAAAAGGCACGAGTGCTCGAGCAGGCCCGACAAAGAGCACTATCAAGCGCCTGGCAAAGAGAACAGCAAAGGGTTCGAGAGGGTGAGGAAGGGGCCAGGCTCTGGACCGAGGGTGAGAAACGGCAACTACTGAGCTCAGGAAAGGTTCTGGGCTATGACGGCTACTACGTGCTCTCTGTGGAGCAGTACCCCGAACTAGCCGACAGCGCCAACAACATCCAGTTCTTGAGGCAGAGCGAGATCGGGAAGAGGTAACAACCGACTGCACAGCGGTGCTTTAGCTGGGAAGAAGTAACAACAGACTGCACTGTGCCTAGCTGCCTCTCTCCTTTACCATGTAGAAAAGACCTGAGATGAGCTCTGTAACCAACACGTCTCTCCCTCTTCAGCATCGAAATGAAGTCTTTCTGAAAGCACTCAATAAGAACATTTTTAAAAACCTGCTTTAGCTAGGTAGAGGTAACAGACTGTTACTTAGCTGACAGTTTTCTCAGACTGAAGAGAGAAATAAAGTGAAGAAATGACTCAGTCACTCAGTACCGCCTCAGTTGCCTCACACTGTCTTGCCCCAGTACTCATCTCTATATTGAATATACTCACTAATAGCCCCCCCAACACAGGGTAGACAGAAACTGCCTCTCTATGTTACTGTGTACAAAAACCCTGAGACAAGCTCCATAAACCATGTTTCTTCACGCTGCAGCATTGGACGGACAAGCAAATTCTCTCCAAAAGACTCTTGATAAAAATTTTTAAAAACTCGTCAATCTGATCTTTTTTGTGCTTTTTTGTATAAAATTCTTAAAGATGGTACACTTAATGGATTTTAAAAAAGGAAGAAAAGAAGGAATGCGTTTACAAAACCACTGCACTTGGCTAATGGACTAACGTGTACAGAGCCTCTGGGTCGCATCTCTCACTCTGAAAGTTCTTGCTGTCAGTAAAAAAAACATTTTGTGGATGTTTTGGGTACCGGGACGTACAGCCGTGAGAACTAAACGGCACATGATTCTTTACTGCTTCGCTTTCTTTTAAGGACTCTGTTACAATTCAAGTATTCAGTCGAGTCTGCGTGTTCAATGTCATTGCTGAACCAGCTGGCGGATGTAGAGTAGAGAGCAAAACAAAACTAAAAATTATATATCATAACTGGCCTGTCTTTTGACAAGAGATGTGAGAGTATCTTTATGGATTTTTTTTAAACTTAAAAAAATAAAAATTCCACTTATCCGTACATCAATATTAGTCTCAGAGAAAGTAATTTATGTACAGTGTTTATACATACAAAAAAAAAACAACAAAAATAAAACCTTAAAAATACTGACTTTCTTTTTTCCGTCTTGTCATGCATTACTGTTTACACTTCATGAAGTTTAATATTTGATCTTATCAGAATTTATGGTAATGCTAATCGAAATAAAATCAGCTGTACTGTCTCATTAATCTCTGCATTTTCATCTCTTACAGTTTGTTTTGCACATTATTTTTTTAAGCTGTTGGCTGGTGTCATTGCTTGGCTGCCTTTTCACTGTAATCGACCTTACGATCGAGGTGATGGCTCTGCAGTTCAAAACGGGCTTTAGATATTAGTTAGAAATAAACCAGACATGATTTTCTGTTTGCTGAAACAGCTACAGATTTAAATGTTGGGTGTTCTCTTGTTAATAGTGAAATTCTAATCGGCACTGTACTAAGTATGTTTAAACGCAGGTCTAATTTAGATTTAAAAATAGTCGCCACTTTCAGATGTATAACGACACAAACAACCGAATCGACTCATGAATCAGAGCAGTGAAGATGTGAGGAAGGCGGAACAAAAGCGAGCATCTCACATTAAAATCTCTTTTACATATTAAAACAGTACCAGTGAAGGACTGCGGGTGAAAAACATAAGATCTGTCGAGTGTTTTTTCTGCTTGCCTTCATTCATATACGTCGCCTCATGGTTGAAAACTTTTTAGTTCAGATCGAGTTATCTAAATTGTATTATCGCTACAAAGTCGACTTCTGATGCCTTTTACGTTAAAAAGAACCATGAGATCGTACTGTTTTTGGGTTGTATGTCGAAACCTATTTTTCTATTAATATGTGAATGAAAAGGCAAAAGCAAAAACAAAAGCGGTGTTTTCTGTGGTTTTGGAACTACTAATCCTTTCTGATCGCTGTGGGTTGTATCCAAGTGCTGCGCGTTTGGCTGCTCCGATCGGAGATACACCAAACTCCTTTCCTGATTTGACAATCCATTTCTCGCCATAACGTTACCCCGAGGTGACAGTGGCTTCGTGACCCTTGAGTAGTTAAGAACTTATAAAAGCAGCTACAATGTGAGCACCCATAGCACTGCACGCCATTTCACTGGCACTTAATGTGAGATGCACTTACGAAGGCCATGGCGGTTAGTGAAGGAGGAAAGGTAGAGAAAAGGAAAAGTCAACGAGGTTTTAGCTTCGCCATTTGTTGCATGCGTATGATGTAAAACTGCCTATCTGAAACCACTTCAACCACTGTAAAGGTCATTTTCAGAAGTCGGGTGCGTGAACGCACTGCTTTGATGGATTATTTACTGTATCTGCTTCTTCTTGAGCTCATTATGTAACAGTCATTTTTCAAATTAAGACTGCATCAGATGTGTGTGAAAAGTACTGAATGTTTTCTTTCTCCATCTCGCCTCACTTTGTCCCGTAGGTCTGTATGGCCTCATGCAGGTGTGTCAAAGTTTAAAGAGGATGTATAAAAGAAAAAAAATGAAATGTGTGCATTCAGCCTTGTTTATGTGCATTTCTTTCTGTTTTATGGAAGATTTCTTTTTTTCTGTTCCTTTTTTCTGTTCCTTTTTGTACTATAAAAAACGCAGCAGAGGTAAAAGCCGACGTAAGAGAGTGCGAGCTGTCTTACAGTCTTGTAAGGACCACGAACGTGCTTCGCTCATGTTTCTGTTTGGTTTTTCGTAACAGATCTTGAGGTTTTCTTGTTTGTTTGATAAGGTAAAAAATGTCTTGAGTGCAATTAAGAGCCTGGATACACATTATTGAGGGGGGGAACAGAAAAAGTAGAAAGCACTTGAATTTGATGCACTGTTCAGGCAATCATTTGCGAGTCCAATCTAAATTTCAGTCTGATGACACATTTTACTGCCACGTTTTAAGTTTGAAAGGCAGCAGAAATCATGGACTGGTTATCTGATTTATTAACTACTGAAAGAAGCAATGTGTATGAAATACAACAGTGGTAAAGTGTATCCAGGCCTTTAAGTGCATTTGTAAACTAATCTCAAGTAGGTCAATGCTGGACCCATTACATTTTTACTTTGCAACATGTTAATGCTCCACAGACGCCAATCATTTAAATAAAAACGTAATACTCCGTGTTTCTGCTCTATTCATTTATATAACCACGTACCACAGATAGACTCCCATAGATTCCCACATACCGTAATTCAAAGTGATTGATATGTTTACCTCCTCAGACAGCACACACATCTGTTTAACAGCAGCACAACATTCACAAATTCCATCTTAAGCAGGTGAGATTTCAGCAGTCGTTTAAGATTATTACTTGTGGCACCGTATGAGATCCCAATAAAATCTTGGACAGACTGTTTTCTGTGCTAATACGATGAAGATCCTGCAAAGATAGATCTGAGATTACGTTCTGTTTACATCATCAATCAACAGGATCTGGAAATCGGCTCATCCAGAAAATGTGCTCGCGTAAACACAAAGTGAGCTTTAGCTAATAAGAAGATGTTTTTACTGTCCATTAGCATGTTTCATTTATCATGAACCCCACTAGCGTATCTGTAGCTGTGTCGTGAGCTTCCCGTCGTAGCAGCGCTCGCGCTGACAGAACGCTGTGTGGTCGGTCGCAGTGGCACTGAATCGACAGGCGGTGAGCGTCACATTACGTTATTTTCTAACAATGAATGATGTCAGGTCATGACCACAGATTTCTTTTATGATGTGCGATTTTTTTCTGCAGAAACAAACCTGAACTACAAGCGTACGGCTGGCGTCACATGCAGCTTGTTTGCTAATTGGGAAGATGTCAGGAAATGAAATGCACATGTATTCCAAACACCGCACACATGCACTGAGGGCGTCACGTTAGCTAGCAAGATTCAGCCATGGAAAGGTCTCCTGCTACACTATCAAAGATTCATGGAAATGTTAGCTGTGAGTCACTTACAGTATTTTATGACTTTATGACAAGCTCAGAAGTCCTTATGCCAGCTTACGAATGGGACAGGTGTTATTTAACAACACACAAAGCCACAAAACAGCTTTACAGAAATCCGGGTGTGGATTTAGGCCTAGATCCCTTTCCCAGGAGCATCAATACTACTCCAAATATGCTGCCTACTTAAGCGTCATGTAGCACTACACATTTTCATTATTCAGACTGTAGATGAGATTTTATCCTGAAACAGTAACTAAGTGTCGAAGGCAGGAAATCAAGAGATCAGTTGCTTGCACAACTAAACACATTTAAAGCAGGACAATGTAAAGGGTACTTACGTACCAGTGGAAAAAATAAACACTTGGCAAAAGAAAAACAACATTTCAAAATATTTGTGATACAGTCCTTTTACAAAAAGTCTTAGATCTGGTACTTCATTATAGGCCGATTTCATCTTTTCTTCTCTCACAACTTCCAGTTGATTAAACTTCTAGTTAATTGATGTTACCGATACACTTGTCTAATGTTAGCTAAGTTCACATTAATGAACTTAACACATTCTCTGTTCACCACGACAGAAAGCAAAGGCACTGCGGCAACTCATCTTCCGATTCGAGACAAGCTCCCCAGCTGAAACAATACTAATGGAAGATGGGAGGAAGGGGGCGGGGCTTCCAGGGGGTGTCATTTAATATGGAAAAGTTCAAAAACACCTACGCAACTGTCAGTCACTCCGGACTCACGTGTCGAATTAGTTCATCTGTGGTTTTTATTGGGGGGAAAAACAAGACTGCCTGACTACTGAATTTTTTAGTGAGAACTTGCAGTCAATGTTAAAAAGGTTGGCAAGTCTGTGGTGGTAATTTGTATGGATTGTTAGCATTGTTAATTATGGGTGTGGCCTGTCTGGCTTTTTTAAGCTCAGATACGCCAAAATGTGCACTCTAATATAAAACTAATAACCATCACCATGTTACCTTTATTTAAAATAGACTTTATATTGTAGTTCAATCCAGGTAAATACAAAACGGGGGCAATGGACAACTCACCCCATAGTACTGGTCTGAGGAATTCATTAGAACCATTCGATTGGATTTGAAGCTCGACAGCATCATATCTTATTTGTGAAAACATTTCAACATGGCTTTTTAGATTTGATTCTATTCCTGAGTGGGATGTAATACCACTGTGAAACTACAGGGGGCACCAGCAGTGCTTCTTACTACAGTACTTAACACGCCACATACCGCTGAGCGCAAAACTGTTTTCAGGCCCAACACTGTTGTTAATGCAGTTTTAAACAACACCAAGAAAACAAATCAACTCATTTCTCTCACAACATATTAGCGCCTGTCGTAGATAATGAGGAGTCGAACGGCTCGGTCAGACTGAACGAGGACACAGATCAGCGTTGTTTCACGCCAGGTCTGTGTGAACTTTAGTGTGAATCTGCCGCCATTAAAAGTGTGACTGACAGAAAACACGAGCGTGAGCCACGCTCTCTTCTTTGAATGATGGCGGGAACAAAGTAAAATGCACAAAAAGCATCACACTGCTGATGCTATGGATTATCGGGAATAATCATGACGTTAGCTCTAGAGGAGAAAGTCCGTATAGTAACAAGATGTTAAATGTTACGTTCCTCACCATAGTGTTTTACATGTATTATTTAAAAATATAAATAAATAAAAATGCCAAATTATATTCGTCATTCATAAGGCACATTTAAGCTGATTAACTGAAGTAAATAATTGATACGTTTTCAGCTCTAATTAACGCCAGAATCCCGTCTCACTTACATAAAATAAATTTCACCATGTCCATGATGATAACGTTTAGACAAGCTGAATATTGCGATATACTGTACAGCTGATTATCAGCACATGCCTCTGTAGGTACTATATAACATTTAGGTTATTTTTACAGGCTCCTTAAAGACACAGTCCTACGAATTAAGTTCTCCAAGACTGAGGAAAATCACTCGCGTAGGTGAAATATGAAACACACACAGTCCCTCCTTGTCCAAACACTGAGTGTTCATTCATCATGATTGACTTAAGAATGATGTTACAGACCCAGCGAGCGAGAGCGAGTGTGTTTTTCTGCCTCTGATTGTTCCTTTGAGGTCCTAACACGGTCTGAGGGCTTAAGACAAACGACTATTCCCTCCATTCCTGCGTGACCCATCAAAAACACACAACGAGCCAAACCTTCTCCTCCGTCATGGCCCGTCGCGCCTCTCTAATTCTCCTCACAGCCATCCATCAGCTCCGGCTTCAACACAAAACCCCAGAAGAAACAAGCTTTCATCATTAGGAGAGCGAACAAGCCGCCTCCATATATTACCCAGAAATCCCATGCAGTGGAGAGATACTCCTCCACCTAATGTTTTCTCTAAAGCACACAGGCATCGTAAGCTGAGCTCGAGATCTGGGCTTCTATCCAAGAAGCCACTGCTTGGGGCTTGAGACACAGCCGGTGAGAACGGGTCAGAAGATGCTGAGAGGGTTGTTAAAAATGCAGAGCGAGTGTAAATGACTTCTGCAGAAGATCTTAGCGCTAGTGTCAGGGAGAACATCCATCACACCCTGTGTGTACAAGGCGAGGAAAACAATAAATCCAGGACCTTATGGTGTGTTGAGTCAGGTGGAACCGGAGAGCGGTGGTCAATCCCCATCGTACATTCCACACCTGTTCACCGCGTTCTCCGCGGCTCCGTTACACAACGGAAAAAAACTTCACAGGTTGCTGTTTTTATCATCACATGATAGCTGACACTTGAGTGTATCGCAGTTTAGTAATGAACAGATGGACTGTAACAGCTGTTCTTGTAGGCGCGAGCTCCAGGTTGTTACCTGAGGTATCGATAAAAACATGAAACCTACATCAAAGAGCTCATTTAACACAGCAACGTTCTGGTTTATTTACATTATTAAGCTTTACAACCAAGCTGTTATTCAATTTGAGGTCGTTTTTGCACACTGCGGTTTTTTTTGCCCTCAGGATCACACACCAAATAACATGACTGGTTCAACTTGTCAAGTGACGTCCTGTCCCTAATTTCTTGACTGAAGGAAAGGGTTGTTATGGTCACATCT
>JAOTRR010000043.1:31642838-31653464 GCA_028570945.1 Gogo arcuatus | reverse complement strand
TAAACACTACACATTCACTACACATTCACTACATAATCACTACACAATCACTACACATTCACTACACATTCACTACACAATCACTACACATTCACTACATAAACACTACACATTCACTACACATTCACTACATAATCACTACACAATCACTACATAAACACTACACATTCACTACATAATCACTACATTCATTACACATTCATTACATATTCACTGCATATTCACCACATTCACAGTATAATCACTACACACTCACTGAAGATTCACTAAACATTCACTGCATAATCACTACATTCACTAGAAAATACAGTATTGCAGGAAGTATATACAGGAAGTGAGTGTTACTAAAAGCTACAGAGAAAAAAAATGAATAAAAGACCCCCCCAATCCCCTATAAGCCCTGACCATATGTACAAATGTGAAACAAATTTCTTCTTCTTCTTCTTCCTCCTACTATGTTTTGTTCAGCTAAATCCAGCTAAACACAATATCCTTACACTGGACTTTATACAGGCATGCAATATGAGAGAGAGAGAGAGAGAGATGACAGGGATAGTGAGGCAGACAGATGGAAAGGCAGACAGAGAGAAAGTGACGAGAGAGAGAGAGAGAGAGAGAGCGAGAGAGGGAGAGAGAGAGGGAGAGAGAGAGGGAGAGAGAGAGGGAGAGAGAGGGTAGAGTGGGTTCTCTTATAAATATGTCTTCATCTGGCTGTGTTTTTGGGAAGAGCTTTCGTCTTTTTTTTCTCCCCCCCCCCCCCCCACATGGCAGTTGGACATGGTCCACCACCTCCATCGCTCATCTCTCCTCCATTATTCATGCTCCTGCCTGAAACTGGGATAACACTGAACTCACACAACGTATCGCTATTATTGTTATTATTGTTATTGTTGTTATTAGTACGCTTATTCTGCTTCATTCAAGGAAAAAAACATCAAAACATTCCTCAAAACCTTAGCGGGACAATAAAGGTGTTATGAGCAATATAGAAAGTGTGTGTATGTGTGTGTGCTCGTATTCAATAAACTCAGGTTATGTGCATCAGCATCATAACTGAAACCCCATGTGACCTGCAGATGGGTTAATAACTGGCACTATGATGCAACTCTATCACAGGAAGACGAAATCGCGAGATGGAGAATGAAATGAAATGAAAGCCTTGCATGTAGCCCATTTTCTGAGCTGGTGCACACACACACACACACACACACACACACACACACACTACAGTGTCTCGTGCTGCGAGTGTCTCTGCTTTGCTACACAGTATTCAGGCTTTTTTTTAGAAACAGTTTAACCTTTATTTTCTGTTCAGGTCAAACTGACCCATTTTACACGTTTACTAAAAGCGATTCCTTCACTACAAAACGTTCTGCGCTCGGCTCAGTTTACAACAGCGATAATGTTCGGGGTCGACATGATGACATCAGCGTTAACGAGACACTACACGCAGAAATGTCAAAGTCGCTGTCAATCATTATTCAGATTTGGATCTGGATGAACTGCGTGTATCTACATGTCTCCTTTTACAGTGTAGTAATAAAACAGCACTCAATCACCATCAGTACTTATTCAGAAACATAGCAACTTTGAAGAAGGCTTTAAGCTCCGCCCATTTTACAATCACACCATGTCAGTATAATATAATTCCTAAAAAAAAAAATGCTTGTGTCAATTTTTACTTTATAGACTTTATGAATTACACTGACTAGACTGGAAACACAGGAAATCATAATATTTCTCTACATTTTTGTTTTTAGATTATTGTTTATTCCAAATTCAAGGTAATTAGAGAGGACTTTCCCGCCAACAACAGCTGAATTTATTTGAGATTTATACGATAAATTTACAATAAAACTTATATGACAGCACATGTTTTTTATTAAACAATTTATAATAATAATAATAATAATAATAATAATAATAATAATCCAGCACACTGAATAAGTGCGGTAAAGATTTTAACTGCCATCCAGAGTTTAGATGTTTATTAACTATTTTAAGTAATTTATCCCTAATTAAACAGATGACGTCTCATCTTCGTGAAGAAATTTTCAATACAGAAAAATACCAGAATATTATCAATCAAATTGTGAAGATTGATTGAGAGATATACTGCTTTTTTTGTATTTATTTATGTATTTATTACTTTTTATTTTTGCTTTAAAATCCTGTTGTGTGTCGGTCTGAACTCCAAGATGATATTAGCTTCATTGTGTTCCTTCTACATCTTCCTAACATCCTCAATCACGGGAGTGTGTTCTGGAGCTCCATTCCCATCACTACTGAGAAAATCGATCATCAATGAGACGAGGAAAAGATTTTTAAATAGATTTTACAGTAACAGAGGTGGAATATTGCTAAGTAGTAAAAAACGCTATGCTCTACAGGATGCTAGATCATGCACACACAAATAAAAAACACACACACAGGTTACGGCAGGTCGAGTCATGCTGACCTATTCCTCTCTCGGTGGGAGAAACTCATTCAAGACTGTTTTTTTTTTTTTATCACAAACCCAGCAGGACACGACAGCGGGTCAAGGCGACGACTCCGTGCCTCTCTCCGGGAGAGAGCGTGATTTGATGTTGCCTAAATAAAAGCAAACAGGAGGCGCTGAGTGAAAAAGAGGGAAACATAAAGTCATACTGTTTCACGGGGGAAAAAAATCAAGTCAATTTAACTCATCGGGAACAATCTGAAGGCTGAAACACGCTTTTCCTGGCTGTTAAAAAAAATGTTTGGCGGGTACGCAGAGAACAGAATGAAGAAAATAAGAATGAGATCTGCAGGAGATATTCTCGTGCTAATGACATTACTTCTAATGCTGTTGGTAAGTCATTAGGAGTGAGTGAGAGGAAGACGTCAGGGAGGGAGACGTCAGGAACGTAGCGGGGGGTTTAGGGGAGTCACAACATGGCCAGATGTTCATATCATGTCTTAGAAAGAAAGAAAGAAAGAAAGAAAAACATGCTCTCATAGACATAATATTCAGTGACATGCTGCATACGTACGCACAGATCAGGTGTGAGTCAGAACGAGACTAAAAAAACAGTGAATCATATTTTGTCTTCTTCAAAGAGAAAGAAGGGAAAGCACTCTTATCATCACAACACAGAAGAGTCATACACAAACACACACAGTGTGTGTAAAATTGCAAACAAAACAAATCAATAAAAACAAAAATGTAACATTTATATTTTATATTCAGACACACTGTTAAGATCAGGTCTTTCTTCAGCATCAAACAAAAAAACAAGGGGGAATAAGTTGTAAAAAAAAAGAAGAAAAAATTAATAAAAAAAGAAAATGCCGTAAATTATATCATATACCCGAATTGTTCTAATAAATAAATTTAAATGAAAGAAATTAAATAAATGAATACATAAATACATAAAAGAAATAGGCACCAGCTGTTTTGCTGGATTACTTTATTTTTTATGCATGTATGTATGTATGTATGTATGTATGTATGTATGTATGTATGTATGCATGTATGTATGTATGTATGTATGTATGTATGTATGTATGTATGTTTGTTTGTTTACTTGTTTGTTTGTTTGTTTTTATGAATTCCTCTTCCTATTATTACACAGAACCCTCAGCTACATCATGCACACTGTATGTTTAATCATCGTTTTTGTACATATTAAATGATGTGGGGTCCAAAAGTCAACATTCAAAAAGTCTACGTTTGCTTCAGTACGTTCCATTTAAAGTTAGAAATAAACAGAAGGTTTTAGAATTTGGAAATATTTCAAACAAAGAAAGCAAACATTCAATATCCTGAATATTTAATATTCAGGATTCTGCACTATCTCTAGGTCCCTGTTTAAATGTACACAAACATACGATATTGACCATGTCGCATAACTGCTTTGTTAAAAGGTCCGATTTTCCTCATGTCTAATCTCGTCCACTGGATCGTGTGATCAGAAGTGAGACACTGCTGGATTTGATCTAAAATGAATCATGGAAATTCATGTAAATACAGTATTTCAGTATTGAAGAACCTACTCTTCACTCAAGTTTGGGAAAAGTCTCTCTCTCTCTGAATCAGACACGTCTGAGTCGTGGCGCACGAATCGATTGCTTTGGTTTATCACTGTTTTTTCTCTCTCTCCCCTCTTCTGGAAAACCAGGACGTTCGTCTCAGGTCGTTCTCAGAAGCACTCCTGGACTGAGCACAAATCAGCGTTTATAGCCTTGTGCCCTGAAACGACCCGCATGTGCAACATGCTCCAATCTCTGCATTAGTGATAAACTGCACAAACATCCAGCAGAGACGATTAGCTCCACATTTAGCTCTCTATATTTTTTAAATAATCTAAAGGCTACACGAGGACCTTCAGGGCTTTAAGGACACGCATGCTTCCAACAGAATATTATATAATGTTATATTCAGTATGTATGCTATACAGTATATTTATTCACACACATTAATGCTAACGTAACGATAAGGTGCGTCGGTGCGAACACGTGACGAGACCTCGAACGCCGAGCGCTAATCAGCGCTAAGCCCCTGCTTTCCTCAAGTTAAAAAAGGTTTTCATTGGAAAGAATTAAGAGAGTGATAACTCCACTGTGTGATTTCCATTCATGCAGCAAATGACATTCAGAACCACAACACCACTGCTGCGCTAACTCCATCTTCATTATCATTACGCATTTAATCGCTAATATAAGCAGGAATAGGGGAGCATTAAGACCAGGTAAGACCAGGAATAATAATAATAAGTTTCATAGTAGCGTTGAAGAAATAAATCAACAAGTATTTCATAAAGGAAAGCTGTGAAAATCCAGAAGCACGGATTATCAACTATATGATTTGGATCGACTTGTTCACACAGAGGACTCACAGAGACGGAGGAATGGAGTTCGATTGTTTGTTTGTTTATGACTTAAGGCTATCCACAGAGAAAACTCGGACGCAGGAGGAGAGAAAGAACGCTCTGAGAGCACGATGACTGACGGCTGATTTGGGATGTACAGTAAAAGTACAGTAAAATAAAGTCATGCAGTACAGTACAGTGAGATGGATTTATATAACAATATAATATCAATACCACACATCACAATATATTTTTTTTGACGTAAATATTTTTTATATTTAAAAAAAAACAACAAAAAAAAACAAGCAGCTGATTTGCTGAAGTTTGTACAGTTTGGAATTTTAAAATGTTCATTTTTACAGATATTTGTTTCGTGTTATTTTTGTTTTGTAGACAATAAATGTAAAGCATCATGAACTACATTTTTTGTAAAGGATTAGTTTTATGGTTTTGCTGTCGGTTTGTTAGAACCGGTTTGTTAGAACCCTTGTCCAGCCCTAACAACTCTAGAGCAAAGGTTGATTTCTGATGAAACAGACCTGCCGTACTGACCTACACTGACCTGCAGGACACAGCTCCAGACCTTTATTCTGGATATCTGGATTAAAGAACCTAGAAAATAAAAGAAAGAATGCTAATCATATCATACTAGTTATCAGAAAGTGCATTATCCTGGTCAGGATTCTAGGAATCTAACCCAGGAACACTATGCACGGAGAACCTGAAGGAAACCCACCAGGACACGGGGAGAACATGTGGAACTGCACAGACCCTGGAGCTGTGAGGTGATGCTGTGATGCTCCGTGCTGTACCGCCGTGTCACATACTTTATTATTATTATTATTATTATTCATGATTACTCTTTTTACTTTTTTTTGCACATATTTGACAAAGGGTTCAGCGTTTTTTGAGGGACCTTTCAGCCCTTAAGCATTATTTATTTATTTTAATTATTCTGTGCAGCACGGAACTGAATCAAACCTAAAAGCAAAACAAACCAAAAGTATCTACTGAACTCTGAGTCAGACTCAGCAAATGGACTAGTAGTGAAAAAAAGCAACAAACATCAAAAAGCACCGAGAGAGAGCTAGAGAGAGAGAGAGAGAGAGAGAGAGAGAGAGAGATAGCGAGAAAGAGAGAAAAACAGCGAGAGAGATATAAAATGTAATAAAATATATATACATAAATAAAACACTCAGTACGATGTAAATGTAACATTAAGAAAAAGAGAGACAGTGACAGACAGAGAGAGAGAGAGAGAGAGAGAGAGAGAGACATGACGTGTGTGTGTGTTTTATATACTACTGAGGACCAAATGTCCCCACAACGATAGTAAACTCTCACATTTTTGACCTTGTTGGGACATTTGGATGGTCCCCACAAGGAAAGTGGTGTTTTAACAAAAATAATAATTAAAAAAAAGAGCTAAGAAGTTTCCTTTTCATTACTGAGGTTTGGATTCAGGCACAGCATTAATTAACTGCATTACTAATTATGTCAGTGGAAGGTCCTCAGAAGGATAGTAAGACAAACGTGTGTGTGTGTGTGTGTGTGTGTGTGGTCAGCAGTGTCCATGAGGTTAATGAAAAGTGACAAACCTAGATCGCCCGTCCATTCAGCTCTCTCTAGCGAGAGTCTCTGAGATGGAGTGAGACCAAAACCCCTTGTTCTCCTTTAACAAGGTCAGAGACACATTTGAGTGCCATTCACCTTCCCTTTCTCCATCCCTCCATCACTCCCCCCCTCCCTCCCGTCAGCCTTGAGAAGTGAGTCGCACACTTTTGGTCCATTTTAAACACCGTTAATCACTTGATGGAGTCAAAAGGTTTGGGTGCTGCGAGTTTAAGGAGCAGCATGAGGTGCACTTTTTTAAAAACCGTACATAAGTGTGTGTGTGTGTTCGGATGTGCACATATGTCTGTGTGTGTGTGTGTTTTTTTTCTTTGCTCAAACTTTTAATCCTGATTAAAAATGGGCCGTTAATGAAGCATGAATAGACTAATTGGAGCTGTCATCAAGGCAGCAGGAGACAAAGTACTTGACATTTGGAACAAGCTATGAAGGGATGACATTGGCATCCAGGCAGGGTAAAAGAAGATGGGGGAAAAATGCGGAAGGGATGTGCTGAAGTTTTTAGAAGTCTTATCACAGTTGATAAAGTTTCCAGCTTATTAATTATATAAAAGTGCAACAGCAGTTCAGTTCGTCGGAAAACTTTCTAAGCTGCCGATGAGGAACTTAATGCTGTGTGATAATCGAATGAAAAAAAAAAAGCTTACGGTCTAGAAACACAAAAAGGTTACGGCGTCTTAATCCTTAAGATAAGACAGTATCTTAAACTTAAAGCACTCTCACGCCACATAATCCTGTAGATCAACATTGCTGTGGCGTCGTTTTATAACAAAACAAGCATCGATACCTGCTTCGCAAAAGAACAAATCGTCCGGCAAAACTCAGTGTGGAAACTGCCATTTTATTTAACATCTATTTACCCAGGCCCAGGTAACTGCTACAGTAATTTAGCAGCCTTTATTTAAGGTGTAAATCCAGAACGAAAGTGAACAACACCTAGTGAAAGCCTGAGGAATAAAAGCGAGCAAAGACGTGCTTTATTCGTGTGCTTTTATATCCCGGCGTTACGCATCCTAACACCGCGTGTGTTTTGAAATGCATTCGGTCCATGGCTGAGCGCTGTGCATACCTCTGTAACAAAAGAGCGATCGTTCTTATAAAATGCTTGTAGAGATGTTTAACGGGAGTAAATAGACTTAAGGAAATCACAAAGTCTGAAATCTAATACTGACACTGCAACACTGATGCACATACTTCAGGAAACTGTCCATAATTATATAGTATACTGTATATTAAATCATATGGGTATTTTCACAGTCTCCTGGAGTACCGGGGATGCATAGAAATGGGGGTTAATGTTCCCATACTTATACATATATTATGTAAAATGTCATGAATAAATACATAATAGTATGCAGTACCTTTAAATAAAAAAATAACAAACAAAAAATGTTTGTCTTGAAAATATACAGGCCAGTTAAATTTTGGACAAAACTGAGCTTCCCACTTGAAAAGTGTTCAGTTTCCAAACTGAAATAATTTCCAAAGAAGGATATTTGTCATAATTTCAGATCTGAACACGCATGAGCAAGTGAGCAAGTGTCCGTCCAAAATGTCCACTCCGACTTTTCTGTCACTTGCTCTTACAAGAAATACATCTTTGTAAATCAGACACACTTTTATTAAAGTACATCTATGCTTGTCACTTTAGAGCAAAACAGATATATCTGAATCAGCTTCTGAAACACGGAGTAGAGAAGCATGTCAACAGCTGTCCGTCCAAAAGTGTCCACTCAGAAATATAGGTTTATGTCTTCAGTATGTTAACACTGAACCTATTTCCACTAAGAAAAGCTAAGAATAAATATCCATAAATAAATATAATGAAAAGCTGAATAAATATCCAACATATTTTTCCTGGGAAATCTGGATAATATTGACAATGATAATTTAATTTTTTTTTAATCGTTTTAGACATGCATACTTTGGAAGGCCGTATCTCACAAGAAAATGAAGTTACATCCAAAATGTAAAAGGTTTGTAATCTTAAAGATGTAAGATTATAAGTAATTACAAAAACAGCAAATTTCAAACATTCATTTTTGACCTCACTGGGACTGGTTGCTCCAGGAGACTGTGAAAATGCCCCTATATTTTCTTCGTTCCAGCAAAATAGAACTTGATGATAAAACCTATTATTAAGAACTTTTTAAAGATCATTATACACTGTATATAAGTGCACAGTGAAATATAACAGCACTTTTTCCCTGCTTTCCCATGACCACACTGTGCACGTTATAACATTTTGTACCTGCAATTATTATTTTCTCATCAGGAGGCAAATCAAATCAATGGACTGATACCAAGTAATATTTCATAATTTAATAATAAAGCTCTGCTTTTAACCACTTAAACACAACCTCCCTCTGGGAGAACATATCGATGAAGAAATAATAATAATAATAATAATAATAATAATAATAAAGGAAATTTGTGAACATTAAGAATCAATGAGTACTGAGCATAATTTCATAATAAAGAACTGATTAAATTAGCAAATCAAATCATCCATGCAAAACTACAGAGAAATTATTTCCAGGTTGCATAAAACACACCATAAAAATGTTTCATTTAATTAGACCTGGTTTTCCTTACGATTACTGCCGTAGCTTATTATTTTGATTTATATTCAGCGATAGTCACTGGGTTCTTTTTTCATCACCTGCATGTTACTTTTTTATTAGAAAACAAAAATATCATTTTTTTGGCATATTCTTAGCAAATTAAATGTTATATAATATTATAATGTGTTTTGAATCTTTTACACGCTCACTACTTACAAAGTCAAATATAAAGGCAAAACAGACTTATTTACAGAACTTGCTCACTATGTTCTCCATTTGTTCCTCAGCAAACTCAATAACAAGTTTGGATTTGTTCTTCCTTACTTAGATGGTATATTATTTATTTTATTTAAATATTTGTTTACATTTGTATCACGCAACAAAAGATTAATCAGGAAATGTGATACAAACCCACGATCTTTATCAGAGGATTAATGTTAAATCATTAGCATGGGTAAAGGATAAAAAGAGAACAAGTTAAAAAAAGGAAAAGTATTCACCTTAATTATACATACCACCAAAATATAAACGGAATAAACGACATTTCAGCACTTTAAAAAAGTGTGAGGTGTTTGTAAAATCATACCCATCAGCACAGCGATGTGTTTCCTTCACTGAAATATCAGTGTGTAGCCAGTAAACGAGCAAAATGATTTAAAATTACAATAAAAAATTACTGTTAACGGTGCTGGCGAGGAAAAAGCAAAAACGTTTCCAATGTGATTGCTGATTGCAGAGCTGAGTAGAGAAGAAGGAAATCTGAAATACTCACAGGTTTCGAGGCGTTCGGCCTCTTCGGTTTCCCTGCGTCGCTTAATGACTCCATCAAAATGCTGAATGCTCTCAAATAAGCCACAAGCATTACATAATCAAAAAAAAAAAAAAAAAAGTAACGAAGACTAAACTTGTTCTGGTGGAACTGAACGTCCTTCTCGACAGAGTTTTGGTCGTGCAGTAAGCATTCAACATGATTTATTTACGTAGTTTATGAGGCTGTTAATTATTGATATCCCAATTAGTGGAAAGTTGGGAGCCATGGTTATATCATAGGTACTTTAGTGGCGCCTGAGTGCTTTGCCACTCCTGGTATGAGAGGAAGGGGAAAAATAAATAAATAATAATAAAAAAATAATCAGAAATGTATTGGTGTGTCTCTGAGATGAATATAAAACCATGCTGACTTCATTAAGACTGTAAAACTGCTGTCTCATGCTACTTTTTTTTAGCTTCTGGGAAGATCCAAATATAAAACAAATTAATCTGTTTTTAAACTTAAATTGAAACTTTTATAAAGTATGTATTAATATGATACACCTTCACACAGGATGACATCTTTTCAGCTAGAAGAAACACATTTATCTATTTTTTTTTTAGTGGAAATTCAGTGAAATCATTTTGCAATCATTGCTACTTTTTTTAAATTAATTTTTTAAAAATAATTTACAGTTAGTTAAGTGCAGTGATACTAATTAACAATTATTCGCTGAAGGCAAAGTGAATATCGGTAAATAATAACGGAGACAAAGTGGAGGTTATTATTCATTGATATTCACTGAGCCTGAGGCGAATAATTGTTTTAGTATAAATACACAGGTGAT
>JAOTRR010000043.1:31556235-31569961 GCA_028570945.1 Gogo arcuatus | reverse complement strand
GGATTGTTGCTGTGAATTCTGGGATTCTGAGTTCTGGGCGTCGGCGGACATGACATCTGGTGGTCAAGTGTTTGAGATACGTTGCCTTACACTTACGATCGGGTTCCCTGTGGTGGTACACAGACGTCGTTTGTACGGTCGCAAAAGCCATCAAAATTTAGGTCGATGTATTACCACATTCTCTTAAGTATGGAGCTTTGCTTCGTGCCCGGGAGCTCCACTAAAAATCGTAATGTGTCATTCATTGCTCAATAAAAATTGTAATCATTGGCAAATTGCTGTGCTATGAATCATCTAAAACATAAAACATCTCAGGATGTGCGGTTATAGAAAAATAATCAACTTGTTTTTGGTGGTAACAATAACTCTGCTTCTTCACAACACTGTTGATTGATGTTGATTGTTTTCCTTTAACCGGAAGATTTTCGCCCACCTCTTACATAAAGTCTGGATTAAGCGTGTAGCACCTGACTGAGGAATGTAATCATATCCACTGTGAGCCATTTTTCTCCTCATGCTTCAGATGTTTGAAGATGAGTAGGAAACAGAGAGATGGATTATACTGTTGGGAAATTGGAAGAATATTAGTTCAGGGCGAATAATGAGAAATTAGACCAGGCCGTCGTCGTCTTCCCAAGAAATGAACGAGATGTTTAATGACCAGGACTTGATTTTAATGAGTCGGAGTTAAAAATCTCATTCAGCACAAAATGGTTGACAGACTCACACGCACCACGCTGTTCATGCACGCATCAGCACACACGCAAACACGCTCAATTATTAGTATTGCTCTCATGGAGGAATCTCTCACTCCAATTTCTCTGACTCGTCCTCTGTCTCACTCTCTGTCTCTCTCCTTCCCCTTAGCAAAGCCCAGAAGTTTTGCGGATGGACAAAGGCGCCTTTTGAGAAGTCTTTATCAGCCTGCACTGGCTGTGAGCTCAGAGACCACCTCCTGCCGGTGCACTCAGCATGGGCCTCGCATCACTCTCGCTCTTTGAAATGCTCCCTTTTTCTCTTTCCTTCATTCCCGTGCTTTCTTCTTCTGTCCCTTAGTCTGAGAAAAAAAATGATATGGACCCAATAAATGTGCTGAAAAAATAACAGCAATTACAATAAAAAGTGAGCCTGAATTATCCAGTCTTTTTTTTTTGCCTATCCTGGTTTTCTTCATCCTTTTTTATCTGTCGTTCTTGTGCACGGAGGGATGAACTGTGCCACGCTATGATGAGTCGACATCTCTCAAACGCTCCTGGCTGCCCGAGGGCACTGCCTCCGTGCCCCGTTCATCCAGGTGCTAGGAGAAAAATAGTGGAAGGGGGAAAAGGAGGAGGAGGAGGGAGGAGGATGAGTGGAAATGAAACACTGTTGAAAGGATGAGGCATTTGGAGAGGCTAATGGAGGAGTTCAGGCTTCACCACCCAACCTGCTATTGATTTTCGCTCCTGATGCAAGGATGATGATGATGATACGCTCCTGATGATACTCGCTCTCTCTCTCTCTCTCTTAAAACAGCATGCTGTCCTTATTTCATTATTGCCGGGCGTAAACCCGCACGAGGCCTCTCTCTCATTTCAGTGATTAATCTGTGTTGGGAAAACACCCAAACTCCCATGCATTTTGCCCTTAATTAACAAATTGCAATATATTATTAACTTGTAGCGCAAAGAAGCTCTTCTGAATCATTTTCGCAGTGGGGGTTTCTTCGAAGCTGCTAACTACGTGGGTTTTTTTTAAAACAAGTAGAGTGAATCTACTTGTTTGTTTCTAATTTGATTAAATTATACCACCACTCAGTTCTGATTATGTTATACTATTGTTAATGTGGCCGTTATATTACAGGTGGAAGTAGATTAATTCTGTTCTTTCTCAGAAGAGGAGGAAGTTCGTCTTAGAAACATTGAACGCGCCGTATGCAACCGTAGAACAGACGGGGGGGAAAGGTAACGCAGCAGTTTCGTACTCCGTTGCCAAGACACACAGTCGCCAACTCGCCATCTGCGAAGCGAGGCTTCCTTTTCACAAGCGTATGTAATATTTATCGATCCCAACTTCAGCGAACTAATTAGCCCCAATTAGTGCACTCATTGCTGTCAATGTTAATGCACTCTCCCATTAAACTGCTGTGCATTTTGCACCCTAATTGCTGACCTCCTCTCCGAGCAGCTGCGGCCATCGTGCCCTTGTTCACATGGAAATAGAGAAACCGAAGTAGGTCTGGTGTAGTGGACTTGATGGGAAGGCCTGAAGATGGAGGTACAGAAGCACTAAGAGAGTCTTTTCATTTGGAGGAAAAAAAAATAGGACTATACGAAATGATCTTTTCACTCTGAACATACAGTGCCTCTCGCTGGATTAAAAGCTCACTACAGGCACCATGAGCGGCCCGTGCCATCTTCCAATTGTTCATTTCAAGAGCTGACCAGGCTGTAAAGAAAATAAGACTCAGAAGGATGTAGAAGAGGAGGCAAGAAAGAGAGATGAATTGCAAGGCGCGAGGAGAATTAAATTCTGAAACATCAGGTCAAGACGGACCGCAATGAAGAGTCGTTCTCCTCTCCAGGGATCGCGGTTTCACATAATTAACTCAAATGGAGAAAAAAGGATCTGCATCAAAGAAAAATATGAAGTGGAACATGCCATTGTTCATATGAGAGGTGTATTATAGCACGAGAATCAAAGATCCTCACTCATGGAGAAGCGCTAAACTCCGGGCTGGAAATCAAAGCTGCTCGTAATGACTGAGGCGTCACACTGCTTCGACATCAGATCAAACTGACGCTTTTACCAAATGCTCCATATGTAAGCTGTGAATCAGAGGCGCTTCTAAGATCCTCCACTAAGACTTTTTTTACTTTTCTACTTTGTGATAAATACTTCTGAACCTCCAGCTTGAGTAGAACAGGTAGTAAGAAGTATTTGAAGGCTATTAAAAAAAAAAAGATGATGATGATGATTACAACACAGCCCCATTACATCTCCACACCTAATTACCTTTTTAAATCTATTAATACTTGTACTTAGTGGCTTTGTGAGCCAATTACACTGTCCTGACTGGTGACGCATCCTGCCATGACACTGCTTGTGAGTCACCTACACTGCTCATAATTACGCTCCTGTTCTGAGTATAACCGAAGTGCAAAGCTCCTGAAGCACCATGACCTCTCATTGGTCAACAAGGATTTATGGACAGGCACGGTGGCAATGCACTGTGCTGGTATTCTCTCGGTTTCTTTTGCTATCTCTGCAGACTCCGAGATAAGAAGTCTACACCACAATCATCTACAAAATGTAACACTGGTGTCGACATGATATCCATGCAAACGCTGCTAATTCTGTTCATTAGCAGAACACACAGCGCTCATCCGCCAACACTGATGTACTTTACGCTGACAGCAGACCTACCAAACACACTCATTGGAGGGGAAATGAAAAGCAAGAATGGTGAATCCTGAATGCTTTTTAGCTGCAAAGCAAGGCGGGAAGGTGTTAGTTAGACAGCTATGTGAAGTCAGTAATCAGCAGTGTTTGAGCGGGTGTAGCAGAGCTCCATGCGCTGCCATGTTCCTGCTGGGGCACAGCACCACACGCCCACCTGCCGCTTAATTATGCCTCGAATCAATGCACCACAGTAACCTGGAGAAAGCAGACAAATGGCCACTCAGCTCTTCTTTCTACTGTGCACAGACTCCTCTCACAAAGCTTCGCTTTTTTCCTCCTCAACCCCATGAAACCTGCTCGATCGCTCTTGTTGTAGCTGAAGAAGTCCAGGTGAGTTGAGTATGCAAACATACGACACGCAGATACGCATGAATCACACGCACGTCTCCCGCATGGCACAGCGTAGCTTGCTTCTAACGTATTTCTGAGCTGATCCAAGATGGCAGCTCCTGAAGTGCTTTTGTGCTTTCCGGGGTGCGTTGTTTGAGTTCAGTGGTTTTGCGCACTGCTGTGCCGGTTTTAACATTACAATGACAACCAAACTGCAACAGACTAGAAAAAAAAGAGAAAGAAATAAACCCAAACCTATAGATGGTATGTCACAGCAGTCATTAAGTCCCATGGTTGGGCTGCCTGCCAGATTTACACCTCCACTTTTTATAAAGAGTGGGCACTGGGGACATGAGAACACTTTCAAAAGCAAATCAAAGAGCAGGAACAATACAGGAATACACATACAGTACGTATTAACACTGCAGAACAAAAGACGTACTTTGACACAAACACAGCTGGCAAAGTGGCATGCACAGTTTGCTGATTATATTTGAGCATAGCTAAAATGGATATTGCAATCAAATATAATAGAGAGTTGCATGTAAAAACAAAACAAAACAAAAATAATAATAATAATAATAATAATAACAATAATAATAATAATAAGTAAAACTTCCTAGCTGTTCAAAATATGTCACAAAAAAGGAAACATAAGCATATGGTTTCAGTTTAATGAAAATGCTATTGTAGTGTAATTTGGTCATTATTCCCTGAGTAGCAGAAATTCAGGTTTGGCTCAAGACCATCTGCTGGAAAACTCAGTATTATAAAAGCTTTTTTTAAAGGGTTGCTGTTCAGATAACTGGATGTTCTCAAAGTGTTTCGGCTAAGGGTAACTGATAGTGCCGACTGCACCAATTTCACAAAAGGATCCCTTTTATAGCTCATAATGGCTCTCGATTTGGTTTCTATGGCAAACCTCCCTCTCTTAGCACTGACTCAGCTGGGATCTTACATTTCTCTGTTGTCTTAGCTGACAGTCATTTCTGTCAATGTGTTTATCTCCTTCGTCGTTCATTGGCGTTGTCTGTGGTGATGGTAAAGTCCAGTGGAAGCGTTTCTGCAGTATTCTGCAATAATCAGGTATAGATGGTACCTGCAAGTGGACCTGTAATGGAAACTTAGCTCTGTAGAAGAAATACAGTAATTTGGCAATACAAGACTATAGGAACCTGGAATAAATGCTGTCCATTCCAAAAACCAAGGTTTCCGGTGTTATTGAGGCAAAAGACATGATTACATCAGAATGAATATAGTTGTTGGCTCTGTAATCAGCAGTAAGCTTTGGCCCTTCCTGTTTATAGTGTAAATGGACAGCTTTTCAGCTTGAAGTGGTTTATTTACTTGCACGGAATTCATATACTTCTCCAGGTCAAGGCTGTTTTTTGCGTGTCCACCTGAGCAATGAGATAGTTGTGGGCGGCGAGGACACTGGGACAGTCTAGCTGGTGACGATGGCCTAACCTGGGATGTTGCCAATTAACTGTGTTGGGGTTTGGTATAGAAGAATATCCTGGCAATTCAAAAGTCTTGATACTATATGACAACAGAGTACCAACAAACTTTGATCATTTATAACACCCCTGGTCTGACGTTGGTGGCAAGTGCATTAAACTTGGCCCTTGCATTTAGATAAACAGAATTGGAGGGCCAGGCAGCTTTTCAGCCCATAGTGGTTCATTTGTTTTAGCCTAAAGTCCTGCTCTGAACAAGGCAGTGTTTGGTGTCACACTGAGGAATGAATTAACAAACTTTGCCCATTTTTAACACCAACGTGTCCATGCTTTGGGGGCAGAAATCATAGTCAAAGTGTCTGTTTTGTGGGGTTTACATCTGTAATCAGCATTAAGCTCTGGTCCTTTGTGGCTATGAACAGAGGGTTTGATGGCCAGGCAGCTTTTCAGTTTAAACTGGTTTATTTGGTTGAATCCTGCTCAAAACAAGGCAGTGGTCTGTGTCATACTGAGCACTGAGACAGTTGTTGGTACCAAGGACACAGTTCAGCAAAGTCTTCTTGCAATAATGTGTGCCAGCAACTAGATGGGATGGTGCCAGGATTTACTGTAGAAGAATGTGCTTGCATAGGAAAATCCTTGATCCGAGACCATAAGTATATGGTGCCCAAACAAACTTTGCTCTTTTTTGGTTCTTTGTGTCTATGGGCAAAGTGCTAGAGGGCCAGGTGGCTTTTTAGCTTAGAGCAGTTAGCTGTCTTGGGCCGAAGTGGTATCCTGCTCCCAACATTAGGGCAGTGGTGGCTTAACAGTTAAAGCTCTGGGTCACTGATCAGAATATTGGGCGTTCAAGCCCTAGCACTGCCAAGCTGCCACTGGGGCCCTTGAGCGAGGCCCTTAACCCTCTCTTCTCTAGGGGTGGCTGACCCTGTGCTCTGACCCCAACTTCCTAAGGCTACGTTATGAATCCACATTAATACGCTTTAGTTTCAAAACAGCAAGAGTCTTTAAGAAAAAGACAAAGAATACTTTTTGCTTTTCTAATATTGAATTATCTTATGCCGTTGGGGCCAGAGACATGATTGGGTCATGCTGGAAATAGCGGTTTGGTGCCAAGCACATCTGTAATCAGAAGTAAACTCTGGTCCTTGGTACATTTAGACAAACAGAGGTGGAGGTTCAGGCAGATTTTCAGCTTAGAGTGGTTTATCTTGCTGAGCCAAAAGTACTGCTCTGAACAAGGTAGTGGTTGGTGTCACACTGAGCAGTGAGAAAGTTGTGGTTAGCAAGGATACAGTTCAACTGTAGAAGAATGTGCTTGAAAAGCAAATGCCTTGATGCTAGACAATAAGAACATGATGTCCAAATACACTGTGTCAGGTTTAACGGATCAGGTTCAATTGTTTGTCTGATGGAAATTACATCTGTAATCAACATTATCCTTTAGTCTTTTGTGTCTATAGAGAGTATATTAAAGGTCTGGATGGTTGTTTAGCTCAGGATGGTTTGTTTGCTTGGGATGAAGTTGTAGAAGCAGTCTCCTGCTCCCAACAGGAGAGTACTCAGCATTTTACTGAGCACTAGTTGTGGGTAGCAAGGACATACAGTAGTTTCGCAAAAGAATACTTTGATCTTTTCTAACACCAAAGTGCCGTATGCTATTGAGGCAGAAGATATGACTGGGTCATAGTGGAAATAAAGGGTTGGTGCCAAGTACATCTGTAATCAGCATTAATCTCTGGTCCTTTGTGGCAGTAGACAAACAGTGGTGGAGGTCCAGGCAGTTTTACAGCTTAGGGTAGTTTATTTGCTTGGGCTGAAGTTGTATTCTGCTCTGAACAAGGCAGTGTTCTGTGTCATACAGAGCAAGCGGATAGTTCTGTGGCAAGAACACAGTTCAGCAAAGGCCTTCTAGCTATAATCAGGTCTAGTCTGTGCCAGAAACTGGGTCTGGGATGGTGCCAGGAAACTGTGGGGTTTACTGTAAAAGAATGCCTTGATACTATAAGAACAGACAGTTCCAAAAAAAATAAAAAAAAATCACTGTCCACCACAACCTGTCTGGTGCTGTTGGGGCAGTTCATGATCAAGTCAGATTAGATATACTGTTTGATGCCAAGTATGTCTGTAATCAGCATTAAGTAATCAACTTCTGTCTGTAAGCTAGCGCAGTGTGGGAGGACTGGAATAAAAGTTTCTCACTGCTAAATCAACATTGTTTAAAAGTGCAATCTTCTTCAATCAGGCCGCTATTTTAAGATAACCTGGTTAGAGAACAGCAACATCCATTTTTAACTTTTTTTTACTGAACATCACATAATGATAATGCCCTTTAACCAAGTGTCTTCAGATTATACCACATACCACATTATATTTTTCACCACAGTTTAACACATGCTCCGCCAACTTAGTACATGCATTGTACAAATATTCTTTCACTAATAAATCACTAACTAATTAGAAAGAGTGACATTCTCAGCTAACTAGAAAATACGCCTTTGTCATTTATGTAGCTTATTTTAGCTTATAATAAAACAAAACAAAAGATACATCTACATGAAACTGATGACATGGTGGATGTTGTGCAGCTCATACTTTCAGCAGACTCCAATGACCTTCAATTAAAATGTGAACTTCACATCTGAAGAGTAGCAGGCATTAATGCTCTGAAAAATTACTAACAGACTTCTAGAGATGTATGTGAGTGGATTATCACTGACTTTAGTATGGCACAAACATCTTTATAATCAGTGAAATGCAGCATTCCAGTACAGCGCAGGAAATCACGCATTACAATTTGAAGAGCCAAAGTGTTATTATGCTCCATCACTGGTTTCAAATCTCTCCAGGAAGAAATAGCCAGACTTTGAATGAAATGAGGGTTGAGCAGGAGGGTGAAGCGTCTCAAAATGAAGTGAATAATACAAGAAGAGGAGTGAGATAAATCTAGAGAGACCCAGCACTCTAAAGGCACGTGACGTAAATGCCAGCTTTGAAGGACAGGTTCAGGGGCAGTGCCTTCAGGGAAATGTGCAAATCACATGCATGGAGTCAACGAGTGGTGGGAAGAAATCTTGCATTTCTGTCCAACTAAAATAGAGAGAGAGAGATTCAGCCATGCCACTTGGGAGGGGGAATGAATATTAATGTAAAATTGGAAGGTATTCAAATTTTACGAGGTATGAGAGTGTTAATGCTGTCACAGACATGTGAGATCGGACAGCAGTGAAAGCATCTAACACAAATCACATTCGATCAGCTGGGATCTGCTAACAGTAAGCTCTTTTTTCTTGCTATCTCTGAAGACATATATATATAGAGTCCTGAGCCGCTGGTTTTATGCCCCGGCACGGAGCCATCCACTAAGGAAATTGCTCCTGAGAGTCGATTCAAGCCATCTGAGATTGCAAAATGCCTTCTTCTGTCTGGAATAATTTAATTTGAGGCTTAGATGATTAGGCCTGCCTTTTTAAACACTCTCTTAAAACACGAGGTTTTAAAATCAACCCCTGTGCTCTCACCCTTGCACGCACTCACCACCTCCCACCCTTTGCACTGTAATCTGGCAGAACTTCTGAGGGCTGTCTTCCAGGCATGACGCCACAGAAGCTGAGAAGTCAGACGCTACATCTGCCACAAGGACGTTACAGCCAGCTTCCCGGTCCCGGATGAATAGAGAATGAAGCAGATGAATATGCTGGCTGTTACTGCTGCCTTATATAGTCAGTTTTAAATGAGGCTTCAAAAAGGCTGTAATTTTTTTTTAAGACCATTCACCAGCTGATGTTGCTATTCTGACCACAGCACTCCATTCATCACACACGCTGCTGAATTAAAGCTGACATACCACAACATGGTGGCTCTGTTATTGGTATTGGCTGTGGCAAGAGCTGTTTTCAGCGCGCTGTCAAAAGAGAATGGAGACATTTAAAAATGTAAAGGTCGACAATAAATCAGTATCTCAAACATTACCCCGAGGTGTGATTTGTGACGGTTTGCTGGCGCGGTTAAGAGGGACGGCGACGGCTGAAGCAGGATGAGCGAGAAAGAGAGAGAACAGACGGGCTTATCAGAGCAGCCGCACTTGAAGCCGAGTGCTTTAGGTATACTCTGAGGTCTCTTGGTGTATCTTGTTGTGATCGAAAACCAAACCGATGACGTCAGGCCTTAAAAACAAGCTGCTATTCAGCAGATGACCATCCTGAGGCTGGGGATGCAAAGTGGATAGAAAATAATGAAAATGTAAATTAAATAAATGCATGCCACTGCATGAATAAGTAAATAAATAATTAAATGAGCAAACAAAAAGAGCAAGTCAGCAACTTTGTTTTGTTAGCCCGAAGTCCAGAAAGGCAACTTAAGCTATAAAACCTAATTTTATAATAACGAACCCCTCAAGCTTTTCCCAAAACAACACAGGACCAACACGTTTCAATTATCTCTTCTTAAATATTGTGCAGGGCATTCCTAAGGCAATTCCCTGTCAAATGTAAAATGAGTTATTTCATTATAACTGCCCTGGACAAAAGCATCTAAATATTCAGTGCGGTGTTATCGTCACTGTATATCAACACGACGGCGTATTAAAGTGCCTCAATTGCGTTCATTAAGCTATAATTAGGAGAAAATGTTAAGAAGGACAAAAGTTTGGCTCGTCATAGTTCTGAAACCTGTGCGTTCCCCAAAACCCGTTCAACAAACCACCTCTGGATCATTCTACAGCTTTCATACGCCATTAGGAGTCTGTAAGTTATGGCCTTTCCCAGCACCAGCTGCTAATAAGGAAGGGTTGCTATTGCAGTGCCATTTCTTTGTATGTTGTTTCCTCCTTTATTGCACACCGCCATTGCTAGAATAAGTCCATCTGACATTTTACAATGGTATAATAGCTCTTCACACGATGAGGCGATTTTTTCTTCCCGATAAACTGAATGAAAATGAAAATGAAGGTTTTACTTTCTTAGCTCGCTATGCAGCCAGAGAGGTAGGAGGCATAGAGAAAAGCATTAGTCTGCGACATTCATCTCCTTTGATAAGCATCCACTCCTGTGTCTTTTTTTTTTTTTTATGAAGCAACCAAATCTAGGCCGAGGGGGGATAATGAAGAGAACAGCGCCAGAAGAATTCTCCGAGGTTCACTTGATTTCAGCTTGTTATCGACCGGGCTGCAGGGCAGTAAGGCTGTGTCGATCACACAGAATAACTTCCAATAAAGTGACAGGATTTGCAGTAACCCGCTTCAACCTTCTGGGGACTCCTGGTGGGCCGAGGGAAGGAGCAGGAGAAAAAAAAAGGGAAATATCTGCAAAATCGCTTTTTTATTACAAATATCAAGCAAGGTAGGGCGACTGGAGGTGAGCATGTGTGATGGAGGTGATACACGGCCTCGTTTTTCTTTAGTCATTACTAAAGTGAGACTCTGGCTCCTCTCATGACCTCATATTCTGCACATTCAAAATAATAATAATAATAATAATAAATCTGTAACCAAATTCTAATTCGCATGAAGGAACGTATCACCTGATTAGCAATTCCTTCATGATCCCAGACAGGTGTGTTAGAGAAGCGTAAAGACAACACTGTGCAGAGCGATGAACTGTTTGAGCGGCATTGTCTTTCAGTGCTGATTTTAACATGCCCTTGAAACCCTGCCGCCAAGTGCAGTGCAGCCAAAAGTGGAATTTACACCATTATCCTCCTAACCTGCAAATACATTTACACCACAGTGCTGGTGAGTTCTGGATTCTGATTGGTCGGAATGAGCTGATTACTTTTCTACAACAGCAACTCTGTCAGTAGTTCAGCTGCGCGTCACAAGTTTATAGTAATGCGCTTGTTCTAATATGTCATCGTTTCTATAGTAACGAGTCACACATAAGGGCTCATGATGGCGAAATAGACGGTTGCTGCTTTGTTGCTACGCTACCGTAATCATCATGACTTTCGACTGAAGGCATCTTCTAAGAAGGATAGCGTTTACGATAACGTCTGAGGTCATGCTCGTTTTAAGCAAGCTAGCAACTGTTAGCTAGTTGGCTAACATGCGTCACAAATTTAGCTGGTTACAGTCACAGCATTATAAGAGAGTACAATGGTTATTTGTCGGTATCTTTTCAAAAAAAATCTAAGCAAAAAAACAACAAAAAATTACGTTTGGATATGAATTCGCTTTTCTGTGAAGCTTCGTCCGCTTTTTTTTTTTTTAAAATTCAGTTCCTTGACAGAGCTGCCGCACAGAGTTATGGGTAATACAGAGCATCGAGGATACATCGATGCCTTCAGGACAGGAAATGAGAGTTCGATCAGTTTTGAACGGTCCTCGGTGCCTCGCTGTCTTGTTAAACATCCTCCTGAGGCAGAAATTTTCCCCGTTTTGATATTTTCTGTCAGGAGGCGTTTATTTAACACTTATTTAAGGAGTCTCCAGTGTCAGAGCTTTATAACAGTCAGACGTAAAGCTGTAAGAGTCTACGTTTTGTGGTTTCTCAGAAACGTGACCTTTTTTTTGCTTCAAGAGTGTTTATAGCTGCTGTGACGTAAGTGAGAACAGGAAATACATTTTTTCTTGTTCCACAACAACAAATGTAACGACAAATTCTTTCATTCTTTCATTTCTTGCCATACTTTAAACACTTTAGGATGTGCAGTAATAGGAAAAATCAGCTTCAGGGTGGTAATGGTGGCTCCGCTTCATATCTTCACCCCGTCGCTGATTATTTTCCTCGAACAGCACACCCTGCTCTGTTTTATTCCTTCCTTAACATAGACATCAAACAGGAACTGTATTATCAGCCTTGTTTGAGGCTGTAGATCAGTTATAAAACTAAAGAAGCAAACTTCAGACACCAAAACATGCCTTGGCGTATTTCATTTTCAGCCTATCTGTTCCTCCAAGGAACTTCATCAGCTTGAGTAAAGTGTGTTAGATGAAAGATCAAGCTACCATCAGTGTCAACTGACCCAAAAGGACCACAATATCTATATATCTATATCCATATCTATCTATATTTATATAAATGAACATACAATAATCAACTTGAACTTTATTACTCATCTCCTCTGCATGTGATGAAATCTTGTTATATTATTGTGCAGAGAATTAGAAAGCTGATATTAAGTTGTCAACGCAAATCACTGAGGAAATCCCTCGCTAGCCGTGAGGTTGAGCGTGAAAACTCGGCTCTCTGATGTTCTGCTCGTATGATAGAACACACATTTGTTGGGGAGTCTTTTTTTTTTAATATAAAATGTTATTGGAATACGGGGTGAAAAGTTCATTAGATGAGTGTTGATGAGGTCTCTGTGGCGTTTCTAATAAAGGATTAGAGAAGGTTCTCCATGCTTTCTCCCTCCACGAGAACATGGAGAAGTTCAGCCTCACTGACCTGCTGCGATATGCAGCAGACGTACAGCCTACGTTCGGGTGTGGAGTTCATCCGAAACACCCTCGAGCGGGAAACCTGTGTGTCTTTAAGGTGTTGCAATCCAAAAACCGTAATCTTACCAGTCAACGTTTGATGAATCACCATGGAAACCGGAAGCCTGTGATTTATGAGCAACCCGTGCAACGTATCCCAAAAAAAACCCTTTCGATATTAGGTTGCTTTGAACTGGGCGAGATGATGACATTAAACGGTCACTTGCCGTTTGTGTATGTGTGTATGTGTGTGTGTGTGTGTGTGTGTGTGTAGCCATTGTTTTGCTGTCTGACCATGCTAGTTCCAGTGCTGTATCAATCTGACAGGCATGCTTAAGGCCTTTAGCTCTGTCTGTGCTGTACTGAGTTCTCTCACAGCTCTACAATACAACACAGCGCTTTTGTCTGCCTCACATTAACTGCACCACATAAAGGACAGAGTGGGGTGTGTGTGTGTGTGTGCGCGCGCGTGTGTGTGTGTGGGGGGGGGTGATGCGGAGCTTCTTGAAACGGGGATTAAGAGGAATTGATTTCTTCAACAGAACAGGTGAGATAAAAATCTACAGGGAAATGGGAGTGGCGGTGCTTGAGAGAGGTCAGAGGGCAGCAGATGAAGAGGAGATACAGTGACGCTCCGGGCCGCGGTTTACAGAGCCCACTCCACACACACTTCAGAGGAAAGGGGAGGAAAAAGGGAAGGAATGCTGATTCACAAGCGTGATCTCACGTCCCGTCTGTGTACTCTGTAAGTGTGTCATCAAGGGGCCGGGGATAAATCTGCAGAGACGCTCGACACACCAGGAAGACTCCTTCTGAACTAACGACAAGAGCTGAAAACAAGTACAACAACAGTCTGATGGAGTGTGAAAAAAAGAAAAAGGAAGAAAAATCAGAGGTAGATGGTCAAGAAAGAAAGAAAGAAAGATCAGAGAGGAAGATGGACAAAAAGAAAAAGAAAGAAAGAAAGAAAGAGATAGATGGACAAAAAGAGAGAGAAAGAAAAAGAGGTAGATGGACAAAAAGAAAGACAAAGAAAGAAAGAAAGAAAGAAAGAAAGAAAGAAAGAAAGAAAGAAAGAAAG
>JAOTRR010000043.1:31487123-31498233 GCA_028570945.1 Gogo arcuatus | reverse complement strand
AAAGAGAGAGAGAGAGAGAGAAAGAGAGAGAAAGCAAAATAGTGCAGGGAGAGAGAAAATCGAAGAGGATAAAAAGAGAGACCTGGGGAAACTTGAATAGAGAGATTCAAAAAAAAGGATAGAAAATGAGAGACTGGAAAAGAACTGAGAAAGAAGGGAGAAAAAGAAAGATAGAGAGAAGGTTAAAAAGAAAGGAAAATAGAGAAGATAGTGAGACAGCAAAATAATGAAAGGTAGATAATAAGGTGAGCGAGAGAAGGAATAAAAAAGAGGAAAAAAGAATTAAATTTAAAAAAAATGATAGGGACAGGAAGTCAAAACAATGAGAGAGAGAGAGAGAGAGAGAGAGAGAGAGAGAGAGAGAGAGAGAAACTTGAACAGACAGATTAAAAGAATAGAAAAGAAATGGATGGGAAAAACTGAGAAAGAAGAGAACGAGAGAAAGACAAGAGAAAGGAAGGATATTAGCATGGAGTAAGTAGACAGGAAGAGAGGAAGAAAAGACAAAGGATAAAAAGAAGATAAACAGATGAGAGAAAAAGAAATGAGGAAGGAAAGAAAGAGAGAGAAAGAACAGAAGAGAGGAAGGTAGGATGTAAAGTGAGAAAGGGGAGGGGGGTAGGAAAGAAAGATGAGCCCATTAGAGAAGACAAGTGCAGACATATGGAATAACACGTGTTCTGTAGATCCGTGTGTGCATCATTTTGTTCACTTCTCCCTCACAGTCTGCTGATCAGCAGCTCAAATTAAATATAAAGCCATCATTATATATTCATTCACAGAGCTGCTCTCTTCAGTGTGGAGCTGAGCTGGTGCTGTATAGCGATAGAGCCGATACCCAGGATATACATCTACACATAGGATGGGCCTCGATGGGTCAGCTGATACTCAATTTCACACAGATTATAAGAAACATGTACAGGACAGAGTGAACGATCTACACGTGGAAACATACGTCCTCTGTTTAAGATGTACAGATTCTGATACAACACTCCAGTTTCTAATGAAACAACTCTGTAGTGAGTGGAGAGCTCTGGATCTGGACGTGCACCGTGTGTTAATGACCACTAGAGGGAGTTCACTGCTCTGAAGTGTCACCCCAGCACCCTTCCATACCTCTCTCTCTCTCTCACACACACACACACACACACAGAGCGACTGCTGCCTGATGTTCATCATACAGAAGCATTTCCATAAATGTGTTAAACAGTGGGGCAGATTTAACCTGAGGTTGAAGATAAAAACGAAAGCTGAACGAGTTATTTCCTGACACCTGTTATTTCCAGGCTGTTTAACGGCATAAACAGAGAATTATTTAGATGGTTGGGTTGCAGTTTTTCATCACGTTCATTTCTAAATGTGACATAGATTTGCTTCCAGTGCAGTCTCACCCATAACAGCTATAACACCTACAACAGTTACATCACCTATATCACCTATAATACAACAGCTATAACACAACACCTATAACAGCTATAACACATATAACAGTTACATCACCTGTATCACCTATAACACAACAGCTATAACACAACAGCTATAACACCTATAACAGTTACATCATCTATAACAGCTATAACACATATAACAGCTATAACAGTTACATCACCCATAACACATACAACGCCTATAACAGCTATAACCGTTACATCACCTATATCACCTATAACACAACACCTATAACACATATAACAGTTACATCATCTATAACAGTTATAACACATATAACAGCTATAACAGTTACATCACCTACAACACATACAACGCCTATAACAGCTATAACCGTTACATCACCTATATCACCTATAACACAACAGCTATAACACAACAGCTATAACAGCTATAACAGCTAAACAGTTACATCGCCTATAACAGCTAAACAGTTACATCGCCTATAACAGCAAAACAGTTATATCACCTATAACAGCTATAACACCTATAACTGCTAAACAGTTATATCACCTATAACTGTTTTAACACCTATAACACAACACCTATAACACCTATAACACATATAACAGCTAAACAGTTACATCACCTATAACAGCTATAACAGTTACATCACATATAACAGCTATAACACTGATAACACATATAACAGCTATAACACCGATAACACATATAACAGCTATAACACATATAACAGCTAAACAGTTACATCGCCTATAACAGCCATAGCAGCTATAACATCTGTAACACCTATAACAGCTAAACAGCTATATCACCTATAACAGCTATAACACCTACAACATCTAAACAGCTACACTGCCTATAACAGCTATAACACCTATTACAGCTAAACAGTTATATCACATATAACAGCTAAACAGTTACATCGCCTATAACAGCTATAACACATATTACAACTAAAGTTATATCACATATAACAGCTATAACAGCTAAACAGTTACACTGCCTATAACAGCTATAACACATATTACAACTAAACAGTTATATCACATATAACAGCTATAACAGCTAAACAGTTACACTGCCTATAACAGCTATAACACATATTACAACTAAACAGTTATATCACATATAACAGCTATAACAGCTAAACAGTTACATCGCCTATAACAGCTAGTTACATCGCCTATAACAGCTAAATAGTTACATCACATATAACAGCTATAACAGCTAAACAGTTACATCACCTATAACAGCTATAACACCCCTAACACCTATAACAGCTTTACCTCCCATAGCACCAATACCTATAACATCCAGAACACCCCAACACCTATATCACCCATAACAGCTATAACAACCATAACAGCTATAACAGTTACAACTGCTTTTCATTTAAACAGATTCCTTCAACATTTAAAAAAATCATCTGAAGCCTAAGTGTAAATTACTAACCTCACTTACTATATGTACGGGGTGTTCACATAGGATCTTATTTATACCAGACTCTGCACTGAAATACTGTTTCTGAACTTGCTCTCAGAAACAGAGCTCTGTATTTCCAGCCAACGTATAACACAACATGCACCGGGACCAATCGCAATGCTGGTAATAGACTTCAGCACTGTGGACATAACAGCATGTTAATACGATGTTACACACATTGATTATTTTCCAATAACAGCATGTGTTTTATTGCTATTTACATAGCTTTATAACTATTATACAAACAGTCAACAATTCCAAGTTTTGATTTATTACAGAGTGCTACATTGTACTTTTTATCCATTTATAGTTATAACATTATAGTTAATACTGTGGAATGCCCATGAAACAAGTTCTCACTTGTGTTATAGCAGTTTGTTCCCTCACCTTGTCTTGAAGTTAACAGCAGCACGTTGCCAAGAAATCACAAGACATTGCGTCCTGTTAAGTGGTGTCAGAAAACTGACACTGGAGACTCCTTCCATAAATGCTGAATAAACATCTTACAGAAGGATTCACTGTATTGTGTTTCTTTGCTAAACATGTTTTTCATCCATTCATGAATAGGCTTAGATTATGTCCAGCATCCACCACACAAGCCCCTGTGAACGAGCTGTTACTATAGAAACGATAACGTCAGCGTTTCCCCAAACAGACTCAAATGGACATTATGAATTTTCTTCATGAAGTCTTAAGCACTCTAGATTTTGTATTCCAGATTTATATCATGTAGGTCTTCATGTCTATTTAGGTATATTTTTGTCTTCGCTTTCTCACTTACTGTATGTTAAGAGTCACGTAATGTTGTCGAGGAATTACAGGAACAGAGATGGATGTATGGAGAAATCTGTCCATTTTATTGCTGGACTCCTGTGCTAGTGCACCAAGATAAGATCACAAAAAATAACACAACACATACATTCTTCATTTAAATGTGGCTTGTTTGAGAGAGTTTTTAAAGGTGTAGTAGACACAACGTATCTTCATATTTTAACATAATACAATTTGTAAAATAATTTTTAAAAAAGCGCAGATTGTGAGTTTTTCCTCACAATGCCATTTGTAAATTAAGTGACCCCCACATGGGGTTGCGACCCCTAGTTCAGGAACGCCTACATAACATTGGCCCGAAAGCGCTTAAACAGTTAAACGCTTAAACTACCCACTGGGGAGCTCCCCCGAGAACTACATACATTTCTGTTTGCATTCGCTGAAGAGACGTAAACCGGCTTGCTTGCATGACATTAGCAGGAAACGCTAGCAAAGAGTTTTATATTTTGCTTCGACGCACCAAAATTGTGTTGTATTTCCTCCATCGCATACACGCACAATAAAGACTGGACTTCACTGTCGGTCCACTGGTCGGTGTTTTTTTAACCATATTTTTGTGCTAACTGTTGTTTACACGGCTAATGTTTTACATGGATTTTTAAAAATGGCGGTTGCCGGTGCTTCATTGGATCGCGTTCGACCAATCACCGTACGCTTACACCACTCATCGTTCCTCTTGTGCTGGGAGAGAACCTACCCTGAAGTAGGAGCTAAAAAAAGTCCCTCAAAATGGTGTTCTAAGAACTATGATTGTTCTCAGTTCCTGCAATGCGGACACATGAAAAAGAGGGAATTTCCTCCAACAGTTCTAAGAACTATGAAAAAGTTCCTCCGGTCTGAAAGCACCTATAACAATTAGCTCAAGCGCTTTAATAGAAACCTGTGATTTGCAGCTGCACTATCGTCACATTGAAGACACTTCAAATGCTTGTATATTTTTGTCGTTTCAGGTCATAACATTCGTATTGTTTACGTAATGATGACGCGTTTGTGACGTGTCTGACTGCTGTCCCTTACACAGCGCTCTATACAGATCAGTCTGCTCTATATAGTGAATAGTGAAGGAGTGAGTGAGGGAGTGATTTCAGTCACACAGAGTAATTATATAAAAAAGTAAGGGACGACACATGGAGCAGGGGTGGATCACTAACGACAGAATCGGGGCAGACGTGACCGCCTGCAGATATGTCTAAAATATAAAGTACATACTTAAGAACTGCAATAATTATTCTGACAGAGTAAAGCAGAGAGGAAGAGTGAGCGAGCGAGCGCCAGAAACAAAGAGAAAGAACAAAGGAATAGAAAGAGTGGCAGAGATAAAGACAGATAGGGGAAGGCCACAGGAGAGAGGAAGCCAGACAGAGTAAGACAAAGTGAGAGAGACAGAGACAGCGTGAGAAGAGAGGTAGGAAACCGACAGAGTGAAAACAAGCTCCAAATCACCGGCTGATTAGTGAGTTATGAGAATGCTGCGTGACGGCGCTGGCTGGACGGGAGAAATTACACAGCGATTTGTGCAGTGATTAACCTGATGTGATGGAACAACGCAGGCGGACGTCCAATGAAAGAGAGAAAGGAAAAATAAAAGAAACGTAGATGTGACGTTTCCCTGTGGTCACCCTGGGGAATCATTTGTTATTCCAGTAGCGCACGATGATACCCGGATCGTGACTCTAACAGGTCTAATGATCGTTCGTGTCAGAGTTTTACAAGTTATCACTTTGAGAGATGATTCTCGCCCCAGCCTGTTTGCTATTTCTCCAAAAAAAAAAAAAAAAAAAAAAAAAAAAAGCTAAAGGTGAGAAAGCCGCGTCACCTCAGCGTGTCAGTCTTTGTCAACGGTTTCCTAAGAATACAGCGTGAGACGGAGGCGGGGTTTTTTGTGCGCTCCGTCTGACTCTGGGTCTGCAGCTAATTAATCTCATGCTAATGCTAATGTACTGAATTGAACCCTGAGAGTGCAGACAGCATTAATTGCATTAGTAACCTCAGGAAGGAGAGCTATGGAGGCTGGGGGCAGATACTGAGACCTCATTTCTTTAATCGAAGAATTTGGTGGAACGACGTAGGATGGGGGGGGCGGGATCTGCAGTTCCTCAGCACTGACCTGAGATCAGTAGCAGGTTTTCTGGTTTAGACATTGATGGCTAGTTGTACTGTTACAGGTATACTGTTATTAATGTACTGCTATTGTAGTGGATTAAGTGGATTATGAGGACGTAATTGGTCAGTGATGGCTTTGTTTGTTTGTTTTTGCATGTAACTCACTCATCGAACACGTTATTAGGAATACAATAGCAATGCACCGGGATGCTCGCAGAATAGCGTCCATTCTTCGTTGTTGGAAAAAAAACACACACAAAAGTGTGGCATGTTGATGAACCTCCCATTCTACTACCACATCCCAAAGGTGTTCTAATGGATGCAGATCTGGTAACTGGGGACCCCATGAAAGTACCCAGAACTCATTGTCATGTTCATGGATCTAGTTTGAGATGATTTGTGCATAAAATGGGTCAAATGTGGCCCTAAATATTCAGATACTCAGATAAGCTGTGGAATTCGAACGATGCTTGATTGGTATTCCGGCTCCCAACGTGCGTCAAGAAAAAACATTCCCCGCAACATTACACCACCACCACCAGCCTGAACTGTTGATACGAGGCAGAGGTGGATTCATAGTGTTGACTCCAAATTCAATTCGGACGTCATCATCTACATGATTCATCAGGACCAGGCTGGATTCATCTTTGCTTGTTTTTTTAATCACTGATGATCGTTGATCAGTGATTACTTTGTAGATTACACATCAGCGTTAGCGCCTGACGTGCTGCTAATATGGACCACTGTGTGCTTTTTAAAAACAGCGAGAGGGTGACGTTAAAGGAGGACGATATTGCGGCTGAAAAAAGTCAACAGGATTTTGCAGCAGTTTAAGAATGTTTTAATTGTCCTCATTTTTTCCCCCACACATCCTAACCAAGGAGTTCACGTTTTAAAAATGTGACTTTCCTAGATTTCTCTTTCGGTGTGTGCCAAGAAAAAGAAAGCAAAAATAAAAAGCTGTTGTTTTGTTGGTTTGTTATTTAAATAAACTAAAGCTAGGGTCTAATTTTTCAAAGGACGTACGCACATGAGAAAGACTAATAAGGACATAATTGGCAGCAGTGCATTAGATATGAAAATAATAACGAATAATACAATCCAGTAAAATTAAATTAAGGTGCTGGGTCTGAGGCTGTTGGTTTGGTTTTGTGTGTCTCCTCCATGTTATTTTCCAACAAAGAAAGGGAAAGGAAGGTTGTTGTTTTTTCTGGGTACGGCTGCTCTTCGTTTGTTCGTTTATTATTATTATTATTATTAAGAAGAAAGGCACTACTGAGACCTGAGACAACAAGAGAATAAAAACTAATAAGGAAACAGAACTGACAGCGGAGCATTGCACTCGGAAATGATAATGAATAATCTGAGTGAGTCAGATTAAATGTCTAAATATAAATAAAATTGAATAATTGTGAAATAAAAAGTAAGCATGACCAACATCTGAACATAAAATCAAAAGATCAAAACCATAAAACACAATCCGGTAAGATTAAACCGAGTACATAAAGGAAAACTCTCAAAATAAACAAATCAAACTCATGAAGAGGCGAGGCGAGGTGAGGCACGAGACGAGGGAGTTGTATGAAAGTGTTCTGAATTTCTTTTCACCGACGAAGGACACAAAGACCAGAGGCGGAATTTTCCCAGATTAGTTTCGATGTGCTGAAACCTGTGGGGTTCAGGAAGCAGATCGATCATTCCTGCAACACAATAAGGAGGATAAACAATGTGGATAATACAACAAACTAATCATTGCTAGTTCAGAGTCAAGGAAGTCATTGACAACTGAGTTTTAAGTTTTTGGACGTCTTCGGAGTGGAGGAAACGTGTTATTTGCGTTTATTGAGTGCATTCAAGTTAATTAGTTAGGGACGTCTAACCTAACAAATGCTTTTGTTTTGGTTTTTTTCATTTAACTTCAGACGTGAAAATACATTTTCCTGTTTGTGTCCTGGCGCCTACCATAAAGACCTTTACACACCAGGGGCGGGTTTTCTTCGTGCGATTAATTTGCACGTCGGTATATTTTTTTCTGAACTGTTGTTTTTGTTATGAGAACAGCAAAAAAGTGACTTTTTTTGCAACAAGGTCAATTTTTCTGAGCTTTCAAACCTCGATTAAACTCATCAACCAATCACGTGGTGCAGAACAAACATCACGTAGCAACGTAGGAGACAACTGGCAAAACAGCCCGAGCGGCTACGTCTCACCCATAAACGCAACACGCTGCGACACGAGCGCTGCTTTCTTTCTTGTTGTCCACCATCCTGTCTGTCAACTTCAACTCTAATGAGACTATGAAACTCTCCCTGTTGTCGTTTGTACCCAAAAACCTTCTCTTCCTTGAGAGAATAATTGTCCATAATTATCGTCTTCATCACTACTAGACGACTCCATCATTCACTCAGGACACTAATGACAGTCGTGGAGCGAAACCAGCGAGAGACACGCAGAAAAGAGTACGCAAAATATTTTAAAAATTCACATCGGTGTCGGTGTGCGTGGTCTGTTTCGCACACAAATTTTTCGCATTGCAATTTTGTGTCGTATCTAGCATGTAAAGGCCATAACGATGCTCTTACCAGTCCTAGCTAGTATCCTCTAACTGACTAGCCTAGCTTGCGCTCTAGATCAGACTTATCGTCATCAGCAATAAAAATGAAGTAAATATCGGTGTAACTCTGCTCATGAGGTAGTTGTTTACTTTGCTGTAACTTTGGAGGTAAAAACTTGAGAATCTGAGCCGCTTGTGTGACTTGAGCCCTATTCGGATTGGATTAGTTTATCAGTGATGAATTTTGCACGTCTCTTCAATGATAAAACTCTCGCATTTTATCAGAAATAAAAAGACCACAGCAGATCCAGATGTTTATATCATGTGTGTCATCAGATACTTAAGGAACGGGCAGCAATACAAATTAGTAATAATTTATATAAAAGTAAATGTTGGTGATATTGTGTGTAAGTGAATATAAAGTAATGCTTTATCCCTGTAGCTGCTGTTAATCAGCCTGTGGGATCTGAATGATTTTATTTTTTATTTTTTATTCTTCTCCTACAAATGCTTTCCACCAAGGTAGCGTGTGTAGTTGAGGTTTTACCGTCCAGACCACCTATATGATTGAGAGCCTCTCCGAAAGCATTTTTCGTTCTGTGGCTTGGGAAGTGTTTAAGATCTATAGTGTTTAAGATCTGCATAGAAAATCACAGACATGTGCATCCAGTCAAGACTAAAATGATCACACAAGCACCGAGTCTGGAGAAAAACAGCAGGTAATCCAGCCTGTAATTTTCACAGAGGAAGAAGTAGAAAAACGCCAACATCCAGATGGAAATAAAATCACAGAATAGACCCTGTAAAATAGGAAAATGCCCCAAAACTCCATGTCATTTTCATTCTGTCCGAATAGGGTTTTAGGCACATTTTTGTTTGTAATTACATTACAATTTTCAACCAAGTCGGGAGGGAAAAAGCTCTTGATGTCACACTGTGCTTTTTAAAGTTTTCTGAAAAGCTCCACTGTGACCCAAAGAAAATAAAAACCCTCTTGGCAACATAACACGTGAACTGGCAGTTTAGGAGAAAAAACAAAACAAAAAACACCTCGAGTGAAAGTAAACTTCATGTATATTTAATTGATTATTTATTGGATTAGTGCTTCTTTATTTGACCTCTGTACGACACTAATCCATGGGTGAGAAGGCAAACAGTCTCATCTGCACTCCATAACATACCTTTCCAAGCCACTGTGAAATCTGAACACAAGTTCAACTCGAATCACCCGTGTTGTGGTGGATCAGAGATCCGTTCCCTGGACCACAGCCGGGTTCAAAAACAGCTTCAACACTCGACTAAACACTGTACAGAATGCACCATGTCGCGCCACGTTGGGAAAAAAGTTCATGCTTTATGTAGTATTTCATAGTTTGAAGAGAAAGTCTTTCACAGAAGACTTTCACTTTCAGAAATAAAAACACTTCCACTTTTGATTTACTAAAAGCTTGTAAAAACACATGCAAACATGTACAACCTGGTTTACTCAGAGGATCCACTGAAGTCTGTCAAATAAGCAAAATGACATGTATTGTTATTTACTAAACCTGTCGTGAGCGTAAATAAATACGTCTGCAGTGCATACATTACATTTGCAAATCTCAAACTATCAAAATGCTTCTTAAAAGCGATGATTTTGAATGTTGATATCATATGCCTCCAGTATGTGGAGAGTAAAGAATAAGCTTGGATATACAGAACAGCTGGTGAGGCCTGAAATGTTAAACACATGTTTGTGCACGTCAGGAGGAAAGACACTCAGGACGTTTAATATTCCACTATTATTCCAAATATGATGATACTGGGAATTTGATATGGGTCATGTAAACAGCAAATTCGGAATTTAGCGTTTTCTGATTAAGACACGTGGGATATGCTGATATTATTCGGGTTTTAGGAGCATTATTCTGACATTGGGGTTTGTACGTCAGTTTGTGACGCACTCAGCTCTGTACGTTGGACACAAACCAAATAGACAATCGGAGTATGCACGGCTGCATGTAAACGGGAATATTAATGGAATGTTCATTTTCATTAGCTTAGTAGGAATACTGTCTTTTTCCAGAAAACCGGAACAATTTGTGCATGTAAACGGAATCAGTGAAATCACTCGTGTGTATTTTATCAGACATGTGGCACATAAAACAACATTCATACAGTGATCACCGTTTTGTTTCTCTCTCACTCCAGTCTGAGGATGCGTACAAACTTATCAGAAATCAGACTCTGCCTTCTTCCCTTCACTCTCTCCTTCTCTCTCTCTGACCCAGTGAGCTGATTACCAGCAGATGCCATTTTGCATTCTCAAATTAACCAACTGCTCGCTGCAACTCAAGCGGATCTAAGCCACTAATAACGATTAGCGTTGAGTGGCTAATGGAGCAGACGCTTTCTTTACTTACAAAGATGTGCTGCTGCTGCTGCTGTCTGTCTGAAAGCAAAGCTTTAAAACTGCTCACACCTATAGTGTGCACATTTTAATTCCGTTTTAATCAAAATGGTTTTGGTTAAATTTTGAGACACACCATGTTGAGTGCATCTCGACATCTGGGTCCACTATCAAGAAGTGGTGGTGTTTATATATATATATATATATATATATAGGCATTACCTAAAAGCAGAGCTCCCGATGAGTGTAAAATGCGTTAGTAAATAATCTCACTATTTTTTAGAAAGCAAATTAAAAATAGGCGCTGGATAAAAACCCATCTATCTTATGTAAATAAA
>JAOTRR010000043.1:31270009-31280468 GCA_028570945.1 Gogo arcuatus | reverse complement strand
TGTGTGTGTGTGTGTGTGTGTGTGTGTGTGTGTGTGTGTGTGTGTGTGTCCTGCACCCATGAGCAATTTAGTTGCAGAGATTGCAAGTCTACTCCCTGTAATAATAAGCTGTCACATTATCAGTATTATAATAGAGCCCGGGCAGGAAATGGCACGCACTTCGGCCCGGCATCAACTATTTTTACTCTGAGTGACAGAAATAAAGAAATAAACATCCACATTTTCACACTTTAACCAAATACACGTCCACACCATTGCATTTTACAGTCATGGGACAAATGTAGAGTCTCTAAATGGCCATGAATAATTATAAGTACTACACACACACACACACACACACTACAGGAATTGAGGGCAGAAATTTCACTTTAAACACTCACTATATCCAGTCCCTCTACACAGGAAGTGCTGGAGCAGGTAACATGGCAAACACTGAGTACCACGGCATGGTGCATGTGCATGCTGGGAGCTGAGAGAGGTGAGACAGGGCAAAACAATTTCATTACCACCTGAGAAAGTGCCGGAGAGTGAAATCAGCCCTGCATGTCCTCCAAGCCCACAATGCACTCGAATAGTTTTTTAAAACGGTTATTATTTTTTTTATTTTTTCAAACAGACCTCCACAGGCCCGAGCCGAATGCCTTATTTGTTTGATGTGGTCAGTGTACCTTGTTAAATATTTTAATTTTATTAAAATTAAACTGAAATGAAGTGATTGACTTAAATAAAAACGTAACATGAAGCAGTTAGTTGCCATAATCGTTTAAAAAATTTAAGTATCTATTAAATATAATACAAATATTAAGACAAGACCAACCAAGATTCCATGTGAGTGCAAATTTGATATCCTCCATAGTTTCTGCAAGAAAAGCTCCATCCAGGAGGTGAGTCCTGCACCAGAACAACAATCAGCATGAAGTAAAATCAATGAGTTTGAAATGTATGTCGGAAATTCATTAAAATAGTATGAATTGTACAAAAAGAATGGATCTGTCATGAACCACTTGGCACCTGACTGAGTTGCAGCGCATGCCAAGAAGAATTGAAGATTATTTAAAACTATAAATAACTTACCATAAATTATTTTTCATTAATTGTTGTTGCTTGTTATAGCACTATGGAATGTCTTCTTCATTTCGTCGTAAGGAAGTGAATAAATCTGTTTATTAACAACACAAACCATCAGATAAACTCATGATCAAAAACAGACAAGAGTCAATAGTTAAAGATCAGGCAAACAGAATAGCGCAAGGAAATCAAAATCGAAATGAATGGAAGAAGCAAAAAGAAAACAAACCAGGAATAAAGAACTCAGAAATTCACACTAGCAGGGTTTCTATTGTAGTGTTGCACAAAATAGAAGCGATTTTTAAAAAAGTCAACAAAACACAATTGCGAAATGATGTATGTCCATTCAGTGATATTATACGATTAAAGCTGGCTTTTCTCCTCTCGCAATAGATATTACAATTAAACATTGTACAGATCTCTAAGACCTGACAACTCTCGGCATCATGATTTTGATGCGAAAAATGTGTTTTTTCAATTTTGTGTAATATTGCTTTGTTGAATCGTCTGAAAAACCACCTCATGCAAGCATGTAGACTTTTTTTGTGATATTTGAGAGTTTTTCTGAAATTCACATTATTCCATTACTCATTTTTTAGTTAAGCACATTAATGGAAACACAGCTACTGAAATGGTAAAAGACGTGTACAGACTGAAGTGGTATAAATACACAGTAGTTAATGAGGGTTAACAGGAAAAGGGGGAGTTTAGCAGGAAGGTGCATGAGAACGAGATAAAGTCTGGACCGGGTTAGATTGTGGATTCGTGATCACTCCTAGATGTTGATGGTGGATTCAGTTGTGATGACACAATAAACCCAAATTAAGTCCATGCGCCTTTCCATAGGTTAATGCTGGATATTTAATTTATTAATTTTTGAAGTATTTGCTAAAGCATAAAGTTACAAAGTGCAGGACCAGAATAAACATTTTGGTTTGACATGAAGAACATATGCATTGTGTGAATTACAATATTAATAGTAATGATATCACACAGAATCCCTCATCTACAGTGAGGGATTGGAAGTTTGAACAGTTTCTGGCTTTTTAAAATTAAATAATTAATTAGATTTGTTTGTAGAAAAACATTCAGACCTGCCACTGATAAACCCTTTGTCTGGGAGAAAAATGTCATAATTTGATCAAATAGACGTATTCGATTTAATGATGATGATTATTATTATAGTGCATTTAACAGCAGACATAAATTTGTCACAAAGCTGCTTTACAGAAATTAGGATGTACATTTAGATCTCCAGTGAGATTTCTGCTAAAGGCCTCTAAAGGCCAGTTTCTACTTCTGCATAAAATCAGTGCCATACCAACTCTGTACCTTATGCCACAGCCTGACGTGCATCTCCCCAGAAATGTAACTACATGTTGCAGTGACAGACTGCAACAACTCTGATTGGTCCACTTGGTAGCATCGCATTTCCTTCTATGCATTTCCGGCTGCTCCTTCTTCTCTGTGAAAATCAGAAATCTACTATCAAAATATTGTTTTAATATAAATATTTCTGAAGTGCTGCCCTACATTCCAGTTGAGACCTTTTTCAAGGTGGTAAAGAACCTCATAGAAAAGGCAACAAAACCCTCGTATGATGGTCATGCATTCAGATGGTTGATTGATGGTCGATGAAAGTGAGCTCCCCTACCGTGAGAAATGGAAAAGGGAAATTGAAAGTTTGAGGGGTCCAGCTTTTGATATAGTCCAAGCCGTCTGCATTCATGATCCTGATGCCACCCCTGATGATTATCTAACAGCCTTGGAAACAGTCTTTGGGTCCACAGAGTCTGGAAAAGATGTGTAAATAGCTTTCAGATCCATGCAGTTATGCCTAAGAGAGTGGAGAAACAACCCTCCAACATTTCTTATGCTGTCAAATAAGATTCGTGAGAAAGAGAACCAGCAGCTAGTGAGATGTCAGCCCACTCACAGTGCAGGAAAAGCTATGGTACAGCAGCTGAGTGACAGAGAATACAGCAACAACTACATCTGAAACAGCTTGATTGAGAACAGAGATTGATGACTTAAAGGTGAGAATTTCCAAGTTAGCCACTAAGAAGGTGAATGATCCATTAGCCCACGTGGAAGATGGACAAAACCCAAGAACAGAAGTGTGGCCCTGGACATTCAGAAACAAGTAAGTGACTTACAGCACAAAATCCAGGCCATGGCCATTACCTATAAAGACACCCCATTCAAAGCAGAAAAGGGAAGATTGGGAAAAGAGGTGCCCATAAAGCTCCCCAATTTAACCAGAGGAACCACTCAGAAGGGGTCTACCGAGTTAAGTCAGAGAGAAGCGTTCTCTTGTTACCGATGTGGGGAAAACGGCCCTATAGCAAGGAGATGTACTGCCATAGAAGACTCCAGAAAGGTTATATCCAAGCAGAGTGGCTCCTTGAAAAAATACAGACACCGTGTTTCTGCATCTGGAAGAGCAGAATCCACAGACAGACACTGCCACACCAAGACAAGTACCGTCAGTACCCCTAGGATTCCAAGCCTCCCTGAAGGTCTAGTGGGAAACCCTTCACTGAGTCAAGTGATAATCAAAGGGTGGGGTTGTACTGCAGTGATGGACAGTGGTTCCACAGTAACCATTATCTTTGATCAATGGTACCAGAAGTATTTGAACCATGTCCCTCTCCACCCCATTGCCAGCCTTGCCATTTGGGGGTTAGGAGACTCAAGCTATCATTACAAAGACTATGTGGCAGTCTGCAGATGGGGTCTGCAGACAGGCTAAGCCCATACTAGCTCTTTTGTGCCCAGACACTCCAGTCCCCAACCAAGTGCCTGTGATTGTTCCATTATGGACCTAGTGTTGAGACAATTCAAAGAGAGCATTGTAATATAGCTCAGGTCTGGAGAGTGAACCTGCTACAAGTAAGCCATGAGAGGCCATTCTCCAAAAACTACCATTGGATGAATGCACAGGACACGTTAAGTGGGTGGGACCGGGGCCACTTACTATTCCTCCTGGTGAGTTCCGAAACGCCATTTGCAAAGCCACAGTTAACAAAGAGAAACCCTGCCTACTGGTCATAGATGCCCTCAATCATACCAGCTGGTGCTACCTTACCACCGTGTGTACTTCTCCCCTCTGAAATACAGAAGGGTGCTATGTCGTAATGCATAAAAAATGAGACCCTCAAAGAGCAAGCTATTCTGAAGGGCTCTATTATTGCACACATCTACAGAGCTGACGTAGTGACAGAAGTCAAGACACAGAAAAGTACTAGGGACCAGCTCGACACCAAGCTCTTCTGCTTTGGAGACTCTCCCATTCTTCCAGCTTGGAGAGAAAGATTAGTGCACCAGGTAGACAAAAGAACCAAAGTGTTTTCAGTGAGTGAGTGTGATGTGGTCTGTCCATAGGAGTGGAGCATGAGAGAAGGGTCAGTGACTCATGCCCATTTTGAGAGAGGTCCCATCAAATCACACCTGCTGACATTGACGATGTCCAATGGCACCTGCAGGAGCTGCTGGCTGCCAGAATTATTAAGGAGCCCCAGAGTCCCTATGCTTCTGCTATAGTTGTAGCTAGGAAGAAAAATGGAAAAGTCAGAATGTGTATTGGCTATCATACTCTGAATGCTTGGACTATCCTCAACCAGTACACAGCACGTAGGGTTGATGATGTTCTCAATTGCTTGTCAGGAAGTCAGTGGTTCTCTGTCCTCAACCTCAGAAGAGGTTACTATCAGACAGCAATGGCTGATCAAGACAAGGAAAATACAGCAGTCATCTGCCTGTTAGGGTTCTATCAATTTGAATGTATGTCTCAGGGTATCTTGGGAACTCCCATTTCAAAGATTAATGGAATGGGTGGTAGGGACATGAACCTACTGAAGTGCTTGGTACACCTGGATGATCTCATAGTATTCGGCAGGACACCCGAAGAACATGAAGAACATTGTTCAGAGTTCTGGATCACTTAGAAGAGCACAGTCTTAAAGTCTATATGAAATAAATGCCAGTTCTGCCAGATTCAAGCAAAATATGTGGGACACATAGTTTCTTCTGCAGGAGTTGCTACAGATCCCAACAAGATCAACGCTGAGCCACAATGGGGGCAACCAACTGATCTCAAGTCCTTGCAGGGATGTTTAGGGTTTTGTGGGTACTCCATGTGATTCATTGCCAGCTACTCAGCCATTGTACACCCACTGACTGAAATAATGAGAGGATACCCTCCAACACAGAAAGGAAAAGTTCCTCAGAGAGCCATTAAGCTTTTTTTTTTTCCAAAAAGTGGAACCTTTCAATGACCAATGGGCACCTGAGTGCACTGAGGCCTTCCAAAAGATCATGCCGTTGTTCTGGCTTTTGCAGCAGATCCCAACAAATTGTACATACCCCATGTAGATGCCAGCTTTGAGGGGTTGGGCATGGTATTGAACCAGATTTACCCGGAGGGTTTACACTCTGTCTCCTATGCCAGTAGAAAATTACTAAATTACACTGTCCACCAACTTGAGTTCTTGGCATTAAAGTGGTTGTTGTGGATAAATTCCATGATTACCTATACAGAGCCAAGTTCATTGTAAGGACAGATAACAATCCCCTCACATGTGTCCTGAGGTCTGTCAAGTTGAACACTATTGACTACAGGTGGTTAGCAGCTTTGAGTTTGGCACCCAGTATAGGGCTGGCAGAGAGAATGTGGATGTGGATCTGTTGTCCTGAAATGTGGCAGAAGATGAGGGATGGTTGTCACCACAGGGAGTAAAGGCAATGTGCCAAAGTGTAAACTTCTGTAAGCCCCCACAGATATCAAGACAAATTGAAAGCTTTGGAGCCTTCCCGTGGGCAATACCTGAGGCTTATATGCACCCAACTAAACTGGCTAAAAGCCCATTTGAGCAAGTGAGTGCTAAGGAGATGAGAGTAGCTCAGGAACATGGGCCAGTCATTGGTAAGGTCAGGCAGGCCATCTTACAGGGATTGTGGCCTCCCAGCAAAGTAGTTGCTGACCCTAACTTTGTCTTGCTGTGAAGAGAAAAGAAGAAACTTGAGATTGTGAATGGACTTCTATATAGGAAGATTAGTAAGTTGGAAGGGAAAGGCATTTCCCAGTTGATTCTTCCAGAAAAGTAGAGTGAGGATCCTGAAATCCTTACATAATCAGTTGGGTCATTTAGGTATTGAGCGAACCCTGGCACTAGCTCGAGACTGTTTCTACTGGCCAAGAATGCTGGCGGATGTCACCACCTACATAAAAGACTGTGGTGGACACATGGTCCAGAAAAATCTTCCATAAAAAACACCCCCTTTGCATCGGACCTCTAGTACTGGTCCATTAGACCTAATTAGAATTGATTTCCTGTCCCTAGAGCCCAATTCCAGGGGCATTTTCAATATTTTAGTAGTGACAGACCACTTCACCAGGTATACCCAAGCGTATCTTACCAAAGACCAGTGGGCAGTGACTGTGGCCAAGGTACCAGTAGAAAAGTTCTTTGTCCGTTATAGCCTACCCACTAGGATTCATTCCAATCAGGGCCTTCTTCAAGTCCTTGGGATGAGGACGGCACGTAAATGCCTTACCATCTCCAAAGGGACCCTCAACCCAAGTGCTTTAACAGGACCCTCCTGCCCATGCTGGGTACCTTGCAACTGAGCCAGAAACACCAGGGGAGTCAACAAGTTGCCTTGTTGGGGCATGCTTACAATTGTACCCAAAATGACTCTACTGGGTTCTCGCCCTACTTCTTGTTGTTTGGGTGGGAAGCATGCCTCCCTATTAACTTGGGTTTTGAGACACCCTTAGAGGTCAAAGAGGAGATCAGACACCAGCAGTACATAGGAAAACTATGGAGGGACTTGAAACAAGCCTACCAGCTGGTGGTGGAGACTTCTGACAGGGTGCATCTGAGAAACAAACAACATTATGATGTTTGTGTTTGCCCACAACAGCTAGAAAAGGGAGACATAGAGTGCTTATACATGCATTCAAAGACAGCAGCAAGGAAAAGCTAAAAGAAAAATGGGACTCTCAGCCTTATGTTGTCCTAGAGACGTTACCAAACTTACCCATGTATTGTCTACAGCCTGACAGGAGAAAAGGTTATAAAGATCTTTCACAGAGATTAACTGCTTCCTATAGGGTGCCTGATTCATTTGCTTGAAGTGCATGAAGGCCAGAATGATCCCATCACCATCTGGGTAAGAGCGCCCCAGACATGGCAGCAAACACAGATGGGCAGGTATGGAAGACCTCTGGGAGAACCTGACAGACAGCAGTCTGAGTTTGATGATGAGAGGTTCCCCAGTAGACCTAGGAGTTTTCTGAGGGGTGGACTGCAGATGTTACTCAAGACTAGGAATGTCCTCACATGGTCTCACATCTCCATCAACCCAAGGGATGTAGAAGAGAGAAGTGAAGAAACCGAGCCTTCAGGTATTTCTGGGGGTGTAGAGGGTGTCATGGAACATGGTGACAGTGATGATCCTGGAGCTGCGATTGTAACTGATACTGAACAGGCACAGAGAGTGGAGGTGTCCTTGTTCGAGAGCTCACACAGTGGGGCTCAGGATTTCCCATTACAGGAAGAGTCAGTTGAGAGGTGGCAGTCAGGAGCAGTGGGGAGGAAGTGCACTGTCACGCCTGTAGTAAGACTAAGGTATGATGATCTTGGTAAACCTTCAGATCAGCCAAAAGAGACTGTGCATAGAGGTTTGAGAATAAATATATCACAGTCTGATAATGATGTAAGTGTCAACATAGTACAGCCTGTGTTATGAAACCTGGGAGTGGGACTCAGGAAAACAGGATCAACAGTCTGATGAGGACATACAGACTGGGGGGAAGCCCTGGGTTAACCCATAACCCCAGCTATTAGTATTCCATGTTAGGTTCAGAAGTTCAGAATGTATAGAGTGGTTTCAAAGAAGCTGATTCAATGCATGTGTAGACATATTACTATTTCACACAATATTCATAGTTTATGTGGAGCGTACTGGGATTCCATTTGGTAGTGAAACCTAGTTGTATAGTAAAGAGTGGCTGGAATGCCATTGGGTAGGGTGAGAGCCTATTATTCCTGTTCTCCAGTCACAGTGGTTTCTAAGCAAAATTACACAGGTGAGGAGGGCAGAGAGTCACATGGTCACACTTAGCGAAGAGTGTGAGACAAAGTTAGAGGGAGTGAGACTTCACAGTCTGTGTAGCTCTTAAGCTCCCACTTGACCCCTTTTCCCTGTTAAATTAGAGTGTATTGAAAGTGTAAAACAACTTTCTAAGGGATACAAAGCATCTAGCATCGAAGGCTTCGCTGAGTGGCCTGGAAAAAGTGAGCTCACTGTTTTTCGTTTTACAGTGATGTCAGGCACTAACAGTAGAGTTAGTTGCTAGTGACAGAAGTTGATTTTGGCCACAGGTTGGACTAGTAGTGTCTGCAAGTTGCTAACCCCAGTCACAGTGGGGTTTGTGGACCATATACTTTGAGTTAGCGTGTTTGAAGACAGCCTGCGGGAAACGAGGAGCTGTCTGATAGCGCCTTGGGCTACCTGAATGCTTGGGGTTCCTCAGTGCAGCCAGCATGGGATGTTATGCTATCCGATAGCCCCTTGAGCTACTGGAAATGCTTGAGGCTCCTCAGGTTAGCCATCAGGAGACCTACAGCCTCGTAGGAGAGTGATGTTGTCAATGGTTTGTGAGTGTGCATGCTGAGGAACTCGATGTGGACTTGATACGCAGAGCATGTGGCCAGAGACTGTGGCTATGAATTATTTTTGGCTAACAGAGACTGCACCTGCACCTGCCCAGAGTGGGGATATAATAGGCAAGATGCTCATTGTTACCCTAGGTTAAGTGACCAGTCACCTCAGTACACTGCTCAGTTTAGTTTACAATCTGTAAAGGTCATTCGTATTGTGGTTATGCTGTGCCCACACCAGTGTTGTTTTAAACCAGTTATATCATTTCTACTGTGAGTATGCATACAGGAGTTGCTTTAATGTGAATTATTATCTTTTTCTTTGCAATTTAAAAGGGATCTATTGACACAATTTAAACTAGTTTAAGTTGTGTTTATTTCAAATTTGTTTTTGCAATCATGGAATATTCTGTTGTATGTTTTTTTAAATATATTTTTCTTTATTACACTGACTCTGTCCCCACCCTCAGGGTATTCTGTGTTGTTTATTAGTGTATAATAGCATAAGCTAAAGGTGGTTAAGCTATATTGATAATACTGTGGACTTAACTGGTGGGGGCCATACCCTAGAACCTAGGTCAAACTAAAACACCCCTGCCCTTGGGTGGAAAAAGGGGGCTACAAATATATATAGTGTGAGGCTCAATAGCAGCTGTAGATCATTATAACGGCCAGTTTAATCCTGCATCTAATCCTGTGAATTTAAACACTAGTTACACTGAAGTGCTTCAAGCCACATACCATTTAATATAGACGAGTTAAAACACTACAGAAACGCTTTCAGAGAGATTTCACTTGGTTTATAATTAATCACGTGTGGTTTCTTCTTCCCCAGCAAATTTGTTTCAAAGCAACATTTTGTCCATGTTATTATTCCTACAGTGAAACACTCGTTGTTTTTTCTGCTCTTCTGTGTGTAAAATCAGTACATTCTGGTGTGTTTCATGCAACAGCGCCTCCTAGAGGACATGCACACCTTATGTGCCAGTATACGTAAATACATCACCCTGCATGAGCATCAACGCCGTACCTACAGCGTGCCGTAGATTCTACACAGAAGTATAAATTGCCCTTACGGAAAAAACCTTGGGACTCAAAAGGAAACCTGTGCTCTTCAGGGTTTATGCTGGATCGTCTGGCTATAAATCATTGCAGTATACAGGTTTAAAAGACTAAAGACAAGCAGTACAGAGTGTGTTTACAGGATGTTCAGTATGAGCATAATGTGAATGAGTCCTGGGATGAGTAACAGGACAGTGTTCATGAGCACAGCAGAAGCTCTTAGGAACAAATAATATGTACAGAATAAATCCGAGCTTATAAAAAAACAAAACAAAGTGGAGACTTTGTCATATTGCAAATACCAGCGTGATTTCATAAATATGTGGACTTATCTTTCTTTAAACCAGGTAGTTCTTATTGACTGAGAGTCATAAGTGTATTAACAATTCATAAAAGTCAATATCAGGAGTTAACACATGAAGAGCACATGCAGATTTGATAACTGATTCATAACTGCAATAAAAAAACAAAAATAAACATTCCTAATGGAGCAATTAGTGGATAAGGTCACATAGATGAGCTCCTATACGCTCAGGTAGGTGTGTGCGTGTGCGTGTATGCGCGCAAAAGAGTGAATTCAAATTCCAAACTCATGTCCAGACAGACGGTGATGCGTGTGTGTGTGTGTGTGTGTGTGTGTGTGTGTGTGTGTGTGTGTGTGT
>JAOTRR010000043.1:31236886-31247584 GCA_028570945.1 Gogo arcuatus | reverse complement strand
ACCACTAATCTTGTCATGCGGGTGTCCACTTTCAGCACCAGGAACATGATTTTTTCTTGATTAACTATATATATATATATATATAGTTAATCAAGAAAAAATCATGTTCCTGGTGCTGAAAGTGGACACCCGCATGACAAGATTAGTGGTTGCAGCGGTGATACACACACAAAGCTGCTAAAACTGATTTGAAGGAGTTCAAATTTGACAAATCAGGGTCACGAGTTATGACTAGCTCTTTAAAAAAGTCTGAAACTTCCCAATTATTTGGTGTTTTTTGTGCTCGTTTGACTGATGAGTGTAATTGGTGACCTCAGTGTGCCTCTGACAGCAGCACTGCCACTCAGAACAATTCAGAAAATTTTCATTATTATGGATGTAATCACTCTTCTTTGGCCTGAATTGCCTTTCATCCCAATAAAGAGCTATTCAGGTACAGAGCCACGGCTAGATGGAGCCTTTTTTTCCCGTCATTAATATTGAGGATGTCCAAAACGCTGTGGCTACAATCGAGACATTTGTGGAGATCGGTGATGACATGCTGTAATTCGGGGCTCTTTGTTTCAAACAAGAGGCCTCCTCTCGGCTTTATGGAGAGACAAAATGACAAAACGAAGGCTGAGTGAAAGCACGCGGCTCCGGCTCCTGTTGTCTCCGGCGAAAAGAGTTTTTCGGAGAACGTTTCAGATAAATCAAAGAGATGGATGTCATTAAAAGGAGCAGAGAATGGCCCTGTGCCCTGTTTAACCTTATTAAAAAAATTGTTAGCGTATGTAACACTCAGATAATTGGAACGTATGATCTTGTGCATGTGCATTTGTGTGTGTTTCAGATTCCAGTGAAAATATAGGCTCTACTTTTACTTTCCATAAATGTACGTTTATAGTTTATTTGATGAGAATGAAAGAAAAACAGCTTTGGTTTTATAATTATGTTAAAATATCTTTTTTTTCGCTTTCATCTTCACCTCATCAAGTAACATCAAGTATATTGGGAAAGTGAGATGATCTCTTTCGAGCTTCGCATAACATATAAAATCACACAAATGTACAGGATGTAAGGAATAAAATAGTCATTGGTGTGTGGTTATGGGAAAATAATCAGTACTGAAACAGGGTCACACACAGTTAACACCTCAAAGGACACCATGTCATGAAGTGTTTTGTTTCTTTTATACCACAGCAATTTTCCAATGAATGCAATTCTTTATTTGTTAAAGAATGACACATCACTTGTTTTCATTTATAGTTACATTTAAAGTTGTGCTTGACATGTTACCAGGAAACCACAAAGTGTAAACTCCTGTCTTCTTGAAAGCTTAAAGGTACAGCTTTACCTCTGACACTGGAGACTCCTTCCATAAATCTTAAATAAACATCTCCTTATGGAAAACATCTCCATATCCACGGATACGGAGCGTCCGCTGTATAAGTCCCTGTGAACGAGCAGTTACTATAGAAACGCTAATGTATTAGAACAAGTGCATTGATATACACCTTTGATTTGAATTGCAGACCAAACTTCTGACCAATCGGATGTGAGAATTCAGGAGTGCTGTGGTATAAACATATTTAATACTGTATTTGTTAACTAACTGTTCAACAGAGTATGCGTGCAGAAATAATGATGCAAAGCAGACAGCAACAATAATGCAGAAGTGTTCGGAGTGTAACAGCAGGTTGTTTGTGAGGCATTAATGAATCCACCGAGTGTGACAGCAAGGTGTACCACTACGAAGACAGCTCTTGACAGCATGCTAATAATAATGAATATCATAATGTGCAACGTGTGTGGGTTTAAAAAACAAACCAAAACACAGGCATGGTGTTTGAAACCTGGTGAATAATGGCATTAATGATCTGGAGTGATAACTGGTCCGTCATCATTACAGACCATGTTGCATTTTGTGAAGGACTATGTTGATGTTCAACATGAGTGTCACGTTGATAAGGACTGAAAATGTGAAGCAGAATAATCGGAGATGTCTGTCATCTGCTGTTTCGAAGTGACTCAAATTAAGTCCAATATCATTTTGTTGGCATTTAAACTTCTCAAACTTCTTAAAGTTCTCTTACTTTCTTTATTCCTGGATTAATCTTCAATTTGCATGGACCCAGAATATGTGCATATATGATTTTTGGTGCATATTGGTACTGATATTAATACCGATACTGATACTGATACGAGTACCCTACTGTAATATTAATCAATCAGAGGTTCCTCAGGGGTTCAACTGGATTATTAAGGGCTCTTAGCTCCTGAAAAAAGTTTGTTTCCTGAAAGGAAAACACATTATTGACGTAGAATTCCGTTACAAGGACAACCAAAGAAACCTTAAGGTGTTTAGATTTTACCTGTCAAGACTGAGATATAATCATGGTTCTTCAAGGGTTCCTTAATAGTTCCTTGGATAATTAAGGGTTCTAAGCTTCCAGAAAAATAAGATTCTTCTTAATACAAACAATCCTTTCAATAGTTAAAGGTTCTACTAGGATGTATTTCTGATAGGAAAACAGTTTGACGTAAGGTTCTCCATAGAATATATTAAGGTCCCATCAGAGGGACAACCAACAAGCGGTTAAGGATTGTAGATTTCTCCTTTTGTTTCTAATTGTAAAGACTGAGATGGACTCATGTACACCTACATTCTTTAAAAAAAGGTTCCCTTGGACAAAGAAGGGTTCTCAGCTTTCAAAAAAGGGAAGCATTCTGTTTTAGGGTTCCTATCACTTTGGGTTTCTTGAGAACCTGAGAAGAATGAGATGTAACTACTGTATGTAACCATGTAACTTAATAGTTCTGTAGATAAATAATGGTTCTTAGCTTTTCAAGAAACACTTTGTTGTAGGGTTCTACATACTTCACAGAAGATTTAAGGGTTACCCTTGAGAGACAATTGAAGAACCCTTAAGGTTTTTTTGATTATTTATTTTCTCTAAGAGTGAAGAGTGAGATACTGTATATCAATGCACTTGTAAAAAACAAACAAACAAACAAACAAATAAATTCAAGGGTTCCTTGGATCATTAAGGGAGCTTGGTTACATTTTTTAAAAACTCTTTCTGGTATTGATAGTTTATTGTGGTGATCTACATAGAATCTTTAAGGGTTCCCCATAAGGACAACTGAAGAACCCTTAACATTTTTAGTTATTTTTTAAAGAGTGAAAAGTGAAAGTACCCACACATTCTTTAAAAAAGTGTTCTTCAAGGTTTCATTGGATAATTATGGGTTCTTACGTCTTAACAAAAATTCTTTCTTTCATAAATTGTTGTAGGGTTCTACATACAACCCTAGAACTGTTCTGGCTTTCCCCAAAATGAAAACCAAAGAAGCTTTAAGGATTTAAGATTTAACCTGTCAAGTGTGAGATGTAACCATGGACTCCTTAAAAATGGACTCCTTCTTTAGGTTCCTTTAGGTTTTTTCCAGATAATTATAGGTTCTAACAAAGATCTTAGAATATATTCCAAGATAGAGCAACACGATTCATCTCTATGAGAGCAAAAGTGGAAATGAAATTTGGCTGAGGAGGTTGAGAAGCCATATGGCTGCATGTCCTGAAACAGTTCGCTGAAGAAATACCATTGTTGTCTCACAGTGATCGTAGGTAACCGAGAATTTGCTGTAAATTCCTCCAAATACCCAGTAACCCTCCCAGAGAGAAATAATGGCCAGTGTTTGGGGAAATCCGTGGATCTCCTCATTGACTTTAATGGAGCACTGGGTTGTTCTTTACATAAAGGGGGAGCAGTCCTCCCTCCCTCTTCCAAAAGTCAAACAAGGAAGTGATCATACATCTGCGGCTCTTGCTCCGCCTCAATCCTCTCTGGATCTAACGTCCAAGAAGGGGTTCTTTTTAGGCAAACACTTTATTGCAGATTTCTACACTGAATGCTTACTGGATCTCCCAGAAAGACTACCAAAGACCCTTTTAATGTCTTTTTTTTCTTGCCTCTAAGAATGAAAAGTAAGATCTATCCATGTACCCTTAAAAAATTGATCTTAGCTCCCAGAGAAAAAGTTCTACCTGATCTAAAACATGTTCCTCAAGGGTTCTTTGGATAGTTGAGTTTCCTAGTGAACCCTTAAAGGTTTTAGATTCATTACGTGGCTATAAAATCAGCATTACCATTTGTGAAGTGCTTGATTGCTTCCTCTGAACAGGAGACCAACATTTCCACGTGTCTCCTTTATATTTTGTATATGCAGCTTAAATGCTTAATGGAAGCCATCATATGTATGAAATGGTCTACATGGTTAATTAAATCCTACACCGTGCTCTCAAACATAAAAAAAAATTTCATATTAGACCATTTTCTTTAATACTGACCAATCATTCCCTGTAAATCCCATAATCCTGGCTCACTAGACACATTTATTCAGTTGCTCCTCTGTTCCCTTCTCTTTAAAATTAGGGAGACTGGCTGCAAATACTTACTGTGTTATATTGTAATGTATAATGCATGACGCTGTTTGGAAAATTCAACAGCATCTGAACATCTGATTCTCCTGGCAAATTTGATAACAGATTTATTTATTTATTTTCAGCATCTCAAAGACCAGCGGCCGTATTCGCAATCTTATCTCACCGCTAAAAGTTCTCTGAAGCGGCACCAAAGGTTTCTAACTAAGAGTTTCTCCTTAAAATCTATTCACGAAAGTGCTGAGAGGAACTTTTACAAAGGTATTCCTAAGCCGATAGAAAAGGCGGGGTCGACCCACGGTGCTACGGATGACGGAGCATTTCACGAATAAATACTGACAGTGATTGGCCGATGCGGTGGAATTCTGCGCATAAATTCATAAACTAAATCCTGATGCGCATTGTCATAAAACAATTATGAAAATGAAAATGCTAAACGCTTACGTGTCGAATATATCGATCGGCACATTATCAGAGTAGGCTAAACGTGTGTATGTATTAATGACAGGATTTGTATTTTAATTTACATTTTATTAGCAAATTGATCTCTACCATAGTAAATTAATGGCTTTGTAATATATAAACATCTAAACTAAACAAAAAATCACTAGAAATGTAGTTATAAATTCAGTCGCAATGATTGAATTGCTAATAGTAGTCGAGAGAGAATTTATTGTTTAATGTAAAACTCAACTCATGGATGATTTTTTGCAGTTCTGCAGAAGAGTGGAGAGTTGTGTAAACTTCAGTGGTACTGCATTATTTAATAGGTGACATATCTACATCACTTACAACTACACAATCAATGAAATATTCCCACAACTCAGACACAACCTCTTTTAAAAATACTTGTTGTCATTAAATATATGAATTTAACCGCACTATTAATCACAGGTTTCATGAATTAGGATATCTCTGGATTATCCATAGGCTTTTGAAGGTTTAAGAGCTGCTTTTAGGGCTAAATATTTTTAGCAGAATGTTTTCGACATAACACATGAGGTGTCTATGTAAGAACACAGATATTTTTTCTAAAATGGTCTCATAAACTGGCCACTTGCACGCGGTCAGGCTATTTTGCTATTTTCAAATGAACCCCGGCCCAACTTCTCTAATTAGAACCAAAAATATAACCGAAGTAAGGAATCAATCACCCAGTGCTGTGCTGTTAGAGATAAATTATGAGTGACATAGCAGTGTGATGTAGAGGTGCTACTGTTACCGTTACCACATTGAAGTTTTCCAACACTAACTAAATGTCATTTGCTAATGAATAAAACATTGTACTTTTTATCCATTTATAGTTACATTTAATGTCATGAAACGTCTGCGAAACAAGTTCCAGTTCTCACTTACGTTAAGGCAGCTATTAACATATTTCCCCACCAGCCTCTCTTTTTTTCTCCTGATGTTAATAAAATGAACAAACAAACAAACAAACAAACAAAAACACAGCTTGTCATGTTACAGAGAAAGTGTAAAAAGAAAACGCATAGTTCTTTTGAAAACATACAGTCGTTACAGCTTTACCTCTGACTTCTGACTGTTACAAAGTGCTCATACTGGAGTCTCCTTCCATAAATGTTAAATAAACTTCACCATTTCAACAATTACACATTCATTTGGTCTTTTTATGTGATACACTATACACGTCCATGTGTAGGCTGTTACTATAGAAACGATAAGATATTAGAATGAGTGCATTAATATAAACCTGTGATTTGCAGCTTCACTACTGTCAGAGCTGCTGTTTTAGAAAATTAATCAACACCTACTGACCAATCAGATGCAAGAATTCAACAACACTGTGGTATAAATCTCTCTCTCTCTCTAGCTCTTTCTCTATCAGTCTTCTTTCTCTCCTATTACAGTACTTTCTCTTCTGTATTTTATTCTATGGAGTAAACGATGAATTTTTATCACTTATCATCCAAATACATACACGTACTATAGATTTCTTTGTATATTTTTAATCTCCAGCTTCATGTTGCTTTTAAAAGTGAAAGAATGTCCACATTTGAACAAGAATATCCTCCAGTAATGGAGATAATCACGAGCACCATGATATTGTTCTGTAGTAGTGTTTCTTCACATCAGTGGTGCTGTGCATCCACAAGTGAGCCAAATTCTTACAGCGGCTTCACGGAGCATGAATGTTCTAAGTAAGTGGTTTTGAAATCTGTTCACTCCTTTGATTCCTCTGGTGTACCTGTCAGAAACTCCAAATGCCAGCCAGAAGGCAGCTGAAGTTGCAGGTGCAGTTAGAAACCCTTATTTCTGACTTGTATGACAACTTTCCTCTGTATTATCCAAGTCTCAAGTGCTGAGCGGTAATCGACAAACAGCACTCTGACACAGGTGTTTTTACTGTCAAAGTGTTCTCAGCAGCCAGACTGTGTCATTTAAAGGCCGCTTAGCCGGTCAGACACACTGCAGTGGGTCCACAGAGTGTGTACTTGTGCTAGTTCTGTGTGTCATCACTGCTATTTTTTCCCTTCTCCGAACGCTTTATGGCACTAGACGACAGTTGTTGAGGCGTCACTTTTGATTACCTCGGGTCAGAGCGCAATGATGGTTTTCCTCAAAGCGTACTGGAAATGGACAGCGTTAGCGATCGATTTGAAGCTGACTGACGCCTGTCCGCACCACTTTGGTGCCGCGTGTTACATCAGCACTTTCTAAATTTCTGCTTTTAGGAATTTGACAATAAAAAACACCCATGTCAGAATGCTATTTGCCACCATTTTCCAAGTGTCCCTTTTGTAGTTTCTCAGAATTGACTGGCTCCGGTTTCGTCTCCTCCAGGGTTAGTTCAGCTTTCTGTGAAGTGACAAACACAACTGCTGTGTCTTTTATTGCTGTTATGCTCATCATTTCAGTCAGATCTCAACCCAACTAAAGACTTATGAGAATTTGTGGAGTGACATGTTAGACAGTGCTCTTCACCATCATCATCAAAACACCATCTGAAAGAAAATCTTTTGAAGGAATGACGTTTCATGACTCCAGCACAGTTCCACAGACTTGTAGAATCTATGTCAAGTTGTTTTTTTTTTAATGTAATTAGAGCATCGTAAAATAGGATTTGTCATATTTGTTTGAAAAGTTGTCCATGTTATTGCCTTCCAACACTCCCTCTTAGCAAAGATTCAGGGGCAGGGGGTATTACAGTAATAGGCTATTGAGTTATTTAAACATGGTAGTCAGGTAGAGGCAGGAGTTCCCATCCCACCAACAGCACCATCATCTTCATTATAGCTGGTGATCCCCCAGCTACTCATCCCCCCAGTGACAACCTCTGCCGGTATTCTGAGCTACTGATAGACCTCAAGTGGAAACTGAAGTTCCGTAGTCACATCATAACTCTCACATTGTCCTGCTGTCTGAGTCCAGCAAACAAGTCATCCTGCTGGAGTTCACAGCTTGGAAGAGGCCTTTGAATGAAAACTCACCAAGTACAAGGGTCTGATAAGTGACTGCCTGCAAGGCAGCCAACAGAGGTCAGATTCAGAAACTTCAGGTGCTGGCCAATCTCTAACCAGAGCCCTCAGCATGTTGGGATTTGTGGGAGCAGAGAAGCTAAAGAACCACCCATAATATCACAAAAAATGCTAGATGGCTGGAGCTCAAGAGAGGAGATTCATGGGGACATCATCAAGCTAGCCATCTGGGTACAAGCTGGGGCCTGATCAGCCTTGGTTGGATCACCTGAAGGAGGGTGGATGGTGTTGAAAGTCCTGACACATCTGAGGATTCCACGAACATCATTGATGATGTGTCCAGAAGCATCAACAGATATATACAATAATATTAGTTTTTTTCCTTATTTTTGACTCCAGTTTGGCCTCCTGCAAATTCCCACCAAAAACACAAGAGTGATACTAACACATGCTTCCTCCAAGACACAAGAAGCCAGACAACTGCATTTTTTTTGTAAACTGCTGCATCACAGGACATTGTAACACACTCAGAGGAAAGTTCAGTTTACCCTCTTCCACATACAAGACCTCACACATGCCCATGATTGGCTAGTGTCCTTGTGATTGACAGTGTAAACAGAGTATGCCTCCCAGCCACGAATCACTGTGGCATCGTCGAGATTTGAACTCTTGATCTCCTGATGATAGGTTTAATGCTTGTCTGCTGCAACACTTGGGAGTCATTTTAAGACATTTTTTGACCCCAAATCTGATATGCACTGCAAAAGAAAGACTTAGCAAGTAAAACCATCTTAAATACAGTCATATTTATCACATATTTCTGATTATAAGCTTACAATAAACCATTTTTTTTTTCTAATTTTAAGCATTTATTTCTAGAAAAAAGCAAAATTATCTGTAAGTAGAATAAGTTAATTTAAAACCTAAAATGGGTAAAAGCATCTAAAAACCTAGCTAAATAATCTTATATTTGATTTATAACATATGGTAATGTCATAATAAAAATAAATTAGATCAGTTAGCCCATACTGAAGCTACAGTATGTTATCTTTGAAAGAGTTAGCCCTGAGATACTAGCTGCCCTGCTTATTAGCGAATATTCCTCAGTGCCTGTGTTTGATCATGTCCATGAATTTGGATTTTTTTTGTTGTTAGATATGGCCTAATAAAGAAACAAAATTATTACCAAACCTACTTCATGTATCTATTTATATCTTTTCATTTAGATGTAATAAGGGCCTTTCTTCAGCGATGCGAAGTCACAAATATAAAAAGACATAAATAGCAACATAAAAAAGTCATTAAGTGAGGCAATTACAATCAAATAAAAGTTGTGATTAAATATTTAAAATGGCCTAGCGCAATAAAAGCATGCCATTTCCAAGCTCCTGTGCAGTTTCCAGGAGTGAGGAAAAGTTTTAATATGAGTTGAGTTTGTCTATTAAATGTGATGTTTTCAATTTTTAGTTTCCAAAAAAGAAACATAAAGCGCAAGTAATAACTCATGAATTAATAATAATATGACAAAGTGCTATGAGAGGATGTTCAGGCGCTGCGGTCAGTCCAATAGTGAAAACAAAATGAAACGAGAGAACAAGAATGAGAGAGAGAGAGAGAGAGAGAGAGAGAGAGAGAGAGAGAGAGTCTCTGTGGACACGAGAAGAGTGTGTGATAAAGGGCACACATGATGGATGAGGTTGTGCTTTAAAAGGCCAAAACCATTTCATTGATAATCTTTAACTCTGATCAATACTACATACACATAAAGAGTGAAAAAAAAAACTAAAAAAGAGGTAGAAAGGCTTTTACCATAAACGCCCGCCTTCGCCCTTGAGGATACTCTTTAATAACTTCTCACCATGAACTTTAAGGTGTTATTTTTTAAGGACAAAGCAAACCTTATGAATAAAATATGATGTAAAATTGTATTTGCAGAATGAATAATGAAACAGAAGACACAATATCAAATAAGATTTGCAGGGATGAGCTGCGATGTCAAAAGCACCGGACTCCTAACGTGCATACAGGAAACATGTTTTTCTGTATTTCCATAAAAGCCATGTGCATCTGAGTGGAGCTGAATTTTGGAGGAAACACTTTAGATGTTAATTTTCCTCTTAAGATGAGGAAATTAAGTTGGATGTAAATAGTGGAAGTTGTGGGAATGATGGACGAGGATAGTCCTCTCATCTCCATTCCTTTATTTTTATTACTATTATTATGAAAAAAGAATTATTATTTTTTAATGTGTTTTATTTGCTTCTTTCATTTTGAGAAAAAATATGAAATAGGAAAATAAAATATTTCAAAATGTTTATCCATTTTTTCAAACACGAATAAACACCAAAAAAGATAAAAAAAAATTAGAATAAAAAAGGAAAAAAAGCAAAATATATACACCAATCAGCCATAAGACTAAAGCCACCTGCCTAATAGTGTGTAAGTCCTCCTTGTGCCACCAAAACAGCTCTGACGTGTCGAGGCATGGACTCCACAAGACCTCTGAAGGTGTGCTGTTATATCTGGCACCAAGTCCTTAGCAGCAGATTCTTTAAGTCCTGTAAGTTGTGAGGTGGGGCCTCCATGGATCGGACTTGTTTTTCCAACACATCCCACAGATGCTCGATCAGATTGAGATCTGGGGAATTTGGAGGCAAATCAACACCTTGAACTCTTTGTCATGTTCCTCAAACCATTCCTAAACAGTTTCTGCATTACAACAGGTTCATTACCCTGCTGAAAGAGGCCACTGAGTAGATCTGGAGGGTCCTCAGGCATAGAAGAACCAAGGCCGAAGCCTTTATTTTCGTCACATGTACTCTCGCACAGTGA
>JAOTRR010000043.1:31133527-31146271 GCA_028570945.1 Gogo arcuatus | reverse complement strand
TTATTATTATTATTATTATTATTATTATTATTATTATTATTATTATTATATTTTGTAATTATTATTATTATTTTTAATTTACATCTTAGCGCTTAGCCATTTTGGCATAGTCTTGTTTTGTTTTTGCCTTCTTTGGCCTTGATGTATTTCAGTGCTGTATTGTTTCCAAAGCTGATTCTTTGCTACAGTCCTGGATTTAATCCCTCTGTCAGGTCTGGACAACATCTATATTATTATCTTTTGTTTGGTGCTTGGTTCCAGTTCTCGCCAGTAATATTATGGGATGTTTACCACATCAAACTACTGTAACTGCTGGAGTTGCACACCTACCGTAAATACATTAATAAATACGCACATTACAATTACACTAATGGAGAAACGATAACATACAGTATGTTGTCAACAGTTCTACAGATAAACTCAATTTTAGTAATCAAATTTTTAGTCCACATTGCCATTTTTATGCTTATTTTCAAAAGAATCAGTAAAGTGAGTCGAATGAATGAGAAAAGTGACTCACAACAATCAGTAAAATGAGGTATATTGATATTGCTGCACTAACAGGACAAACATAGAATACAGCACACAGTAAATTAGCGGATCACGAGGCAAAATGTGGCATTTTTTGGTCAAGAGGTGTGTACTTCTGGTTATGTTACCACATTTCCAAGTAACAGTCTACAGTCATGTTTCAGAATGATTCTCTTGTGTTCTCAAGAAATCTGTGTCAAAGAGTGTTTTCAGGGCATATAAGTAATTTTTGCATCACAAGTTTATTTTGGTTCCTACACGGAGCTATGCATGTAAATTACAGACTCCAACCTTATATTACATTAATCACCATCTTCTTGCCAACAATGTAGCACTGTTTTGAAACATGTGACCACCTCACGGTAAGTGTTAGCTAGCTAGCTTATTTCAGTACAGCCTCCATACTGCGGGGTTAGTTGTTACGCGGCATTACAACTAAGCTGCCTTTCATAAACAATGACGTTAATTCTCTCAAAATATAAAATAACAACAAATTGAACTTGAAACTTTTTTATTCCCAGAATGATACACTAAGTAAGAAAAAACCTTGTGTGTGGTGAAGATTTTGTTTCTGTTGCCCCTGGGCAAATGGATGTAGTGTATTTTCTATGAGGGGTGTGAGCATAAACTGTGCACTGAAGGGTATAAACACTGTCATGTTCATGACAAAGCATAGAACTGTGTTGACCTGTTAGAAAAGTAAATATATTTGTTTTAGACAACATAGAATTGTATTGGATTAATTTTGTTGGCGCTAATTTATCAAGATTTTCTAGCAAGTGTTACAGCCAACCCTCTGTCTCTAACAATTAACCCCACCCATGGCGTAAGTTGTAACACTGCCCATTCCTTTACTTTCAGTGGAACTGTATGTGAATGGTAGGTGCTAGAAACAAAGTTCAGGTGTTCATTTGTAGCAGAGACGTAAATTATGCTTGTATAAAAACCTCATTATGCCAAAGTAAATGTTTAATCATTTATTAAGTGAAAAATAAAGTGCGCTAGGTTGTACCCCGCTCTCCCCTACAATATACTATGTAATAGCTAATCCAATATACAAATGATCATAAAGATATTCGGATAATATGGGTTAGTGCAAACATTATATCGTTTCAGAAGAAAACATTGAGACAGTAGGAAAATTAATGTCCACCATTTTCACCAAATTAGCGCCGTCTTTACCAAGCAGTTAAGAGATTAAAACTGCAACAGAGATTACATGACAATTGTAGGTTTTCCACACAAAAAAAAAGTCCATTTCCCCTATTCAAACATTAATGTGAAGAGTGACACATGGAAACAGTTTGTTCCTATTATCATTTACATTATAGCAGCTATAAACAGTCATTCCCTCTCCAACCTCTCTTTTCTCTCTCTCTTGAAGTTAATAAGGCATAAAATGCAGTATGTCAGGTTAACTCTCTGAAGACTGGCAGAAACCGTAGTGCTTGTTACAAAGTGCTGATACTGGAGACTCCTTCCATAAATGTTAAATACAGCAAACTTCACCATATCAAAAATGACATGTTTTTTCTTTCTTGTTTTTTAATTGGTTTATGTGGAGTGTCCAACATAAAAGGTCATATGAATGAGCTGTTACTAGTCAAGTCAAGTCAAGTTTATTTGTATAGCGCTTTTAACAACAGAATTATCGCAAAGCAGCTTTACAGAAAAATAAACACTTTAAGCATATGAAGTAATTTTATCCCAATAAATTCACTATGGAAACCATAACGTATCAAAACGAACGCATTAATATAAACCAGTGAGTTATATTTCTGTTATAGAAAAATAATTAAATCAACACCTTCTGACCAATCACAATCCAGCATTCAGCAGCATACTGGCAGTATTCTTGACGCAATGCACTTAGATGATAAGAGTGAAGATTTTCAGTGAAGCATTTGAAAAGTGGGTGATGTTTTATGAATGTAAATTGTCCACAGGACCTACCTAAAGTGTTTCTTTTAGTAGTATTTGTTTTAGCATTTGCAACATTAGCGTGTCTGATGTTTCTGGGGTTTTCCCAAAGTGTCTCATAATTGTCTCTTCTTTTTATTCTGATTTTCTAACTTTAATCTGCTCCATATTAAGAAATTAAGAGTTCATTCAGGCTTTGGTTTTTAACCCTTAGCAAACATTTCCACCATCGACTGTAGAAAACATGCACAGGTCTAGTGTCCCTGCTGGCTCGTTGTAGTACAATTTTAGCTCCGCCCATCTGCATGTGTTTCAATGACAAAATAGCTTTTTTCTATGTCACTTTTCTCATCTAAACTGTCTTTCCATCTACAATGTCTAATCTGAATAGTTATTTTCCCTATGCTGATATCTGCTCATTTTTTATTTTCCTCCAGAAATTAGTTTTTAAAACATTATCCTACTTTATCGTAAGACGGCATGGATACATATGGGAATGAAGTGATAGACAACATTGGCTCGGAAGAGACCGGTTGTAGCCAGCCACCTAACTTCACCACATGATTTACCGTCATGTACCTACTTATTTGAACTTTTCTGGACACGTGCACTAGCCATATAGCAACCATGATAGCTATATTATTTCAGAATTAATACACATACACTACCAATAACATGAGGATCAATAGCCATGTGTCCCAAATAATGATGGTGATGAATGGGTAACGTTAGTCACATCAATATCAGCAAATTTCTAGTTCATGTGATAAATGTCCTTCCTAGACACATCCATATTAATGAAGTATCTCCAGCTGGAACTATATAGATGTAATAAAGAGAATTTGAGAATGTGCTTGTTTTCATCGGATCGTTTCTACCACTGTACATTGGGAGAAGGGGGCGAGGTTACCAAATGAGTAGGTGTACCTGACTTCGACTCTCGCTCTACTGCGCAGACTCTAGCAGCTGAAAGTCCCTACTGCACAGACTCTGGATCCAAATTTGACAACATGGCAGAGGTATATGCTGTATTTTGGCTTTATTTCTATAGAATGGGAGGCAATGGAGCCACACCCACACTGTCCATGTTTTCTCCAGTTAATGATTTCCACTGACTGGGACTTTAAATACTTTACATTTTTCACCTGTATGATGATTGATATCCACAATATTGATGCTTGAAATCTCTGTGGAAGCTTCTATAGAACTTATTTTCTGAAATATAAACTGATTTTTTTAATCGTTATTATTTTATTTAATCTAAGCCAAGATTATGACATTTGATTTCGAACCACAATACTGTTAATTAACATTCAATCCGGTTTCACATTCCTTTATTTTTTTTCTTTCTAAATTTTTGGGAAGTCCGCTTCTTGTGCTGCATATGTCCTGAGTTTATATGACACTATAACGAAGGCCTGCACCTCATTACGCCCATCCAGCTCATTAACTCAGCACTTTACTCATAACTGTGCAGCACTGTTAGCTGTAACAACTTTACAGCCTTCAAAAATGAATGCAATATTTAGTAAAAGGAAGTGAAAACTGTAGAGGAAACACAAGCCACATGGTTAAGTATGGTCCATGGCAAAGTCTCCATTCATGCTAAGCCTTAGACCTATACTACAGTTATACATTCACATCATATTTTATGTTTCATTTATCTGAAAGGTGCTTTTATGCAGTGAGGCAAAAGAAAGCAAATCTCTGACTTGCCAAAAATGTAGCCAGTCAGATTTTCACATTTTTGTTTGTTATCTGAAGCCTTTTCATGGCTAATAAGGAAAGGAATTATATGAAATTTCAAAACTATAATAATTCTGATTCATACCATAGTGCTGGTGAATGCTCCATCCTGATTGGTCAAAGGTGTTGATTAATTTTCTGTAGCAGCAGCTCTGACAGTAATGTAGCTACAAATCACAGGTTTATTGTATATCAATGCAGTCTTTCTATACGTTATCGTTCTTATAGTAACAGCTCATTCACAGGGTGTAAAAAATGTGTAATTATTGATATTGTGAAGTTTTCTGTAAGAAGTTTATTTAACAAGACGTTTATTCATGGAAGGAGTCTCCAGTGTCAGCGCTTTATAACAGTCAGAGGTAAAGCTGTAACTTCTGATATCTTCAGGACAGAGGCGTTTACGCTTTCGGAGAGCTTTCTCGGTAACACTGACAAGCTGCGTTTAAAAAAAAAAATCTTATTAACCTCTGGTGAAGGAAGGACTGTTTATAGCTGCTATAATGTAAGTGAGAACAGGAACGATAGTAACTTGTTTCATGGTTGTTCTACAACATTAAATATAACTATAAGCAGATAAAAGTGTGATGTTTTGTTGTTTAATAAATGTAAAATTGTAATCATTGGCAAATTGCTGTGGTATGAAAACAATGAAATAAAACACTTCAGGGTTTGCTGTTATTGGAAAATAATCAGCTTGGGGGTGGTAACAATACGTCTGTTTCATCACAGCACCGGGATGTTGATTATTGTCCAATAACAGCACAACACATGTTGCATGTGTTTTATTCTTTATTTCAAGTATGCATTGTTAACATACAGCGTATCTTTGTGACCTGTTCACTTAAAGAATCAACTTATTGAAAAATCGATATGTGATCTTAGCCTTAATATGTAAGATTTTAGCAGATATTTATGAAAATGTTTTCAGGGAAAACATACGTCTATTAATTGTTAGCTAGATTAGCCTTGTAGCACGAGTGCAAACCTAGAGAAGCAAACATCAGACACCAATCACTTTTTTTCTATGTGGAAAAATGGCATAAATGTGATTTTTTTTCCATCAGCTTAATTATTTAAGGTCTCAAGAGCCCCCAACAGTGGAACCTTGCACTAAGTATTTATTCTAACAAATCCCGTGTCCTATAACTAGTAATTCATTGATTTATAATACCTGAAATATTTTAATGTTTTTCTGCTCTCTGACTTTGAGAGATAATCCTCGGTGTTGGTGGCCTTCACGATATCCATTTCACACTTTCTAATCTCTTCCAGGGGAGGCTACAGTCAGGGTCACCACTCAGTTTAAAATGTTTGTGTCTGTGAACTCTGACCTTTCATGCAACAGCGTGTTCGTGTTCGTGTTTTCAGCTGGAGCTCGACGAAGCGCAGTGCTTCATGCAATTTCATTACAGATTGCTTTAACGCGTCGCTCAGCGAGAAGCTGTGACTTTGCCAGAAAGAAGAATTTAAAAGCCGCATTGCTTCCTGTGTCAGATAAAACCACATCACAGCTTCCTGTCTGATTTGGTTTCTTCACAGCGGTCTGTCTTAAGCAGTTGCGACATCATCTATACAGTACAAGTACAAACTTGTGGCAAAAATATGTCACAATACTTAATGATGGTTCTATGGTACACCATGTATCATACTTTGTTTTGCTGACAAACATAAAAACATGTTCTGAGTAGCAGCAGTTTACGAAGCCGTAGTGATACTCTTCAAAATTGTGTATAATGACAGAGTTTATTGTGAGAGCGATACCAAACCAACATACAGAACATCCAGCCAGTGGTGGTCCTATGGTTGTCCCATTCCACTGGATGAAGTTATGGTCATTATTTTTTTGTTCCACATCCACCATTTTCTCCAGCCTATACTCTTTAAATGTTCTTTAAAGTTTCATTGGATAATTAAGGGTTCTTAGCGTCCAAAAATTGTTGTACTTGTGATAGCGATTTCTACATAGAATATTTTCAGGTTCTCTCAGTCGGACAACTCTTCAGGGTGCTAAATTTTTAAAGGAGTGTAGCTAAATACAGAGTACATTGCATGATTGTCACCTTTTTATGCAAGAATCATATTTTGTATACACCTCATTCCCCTTTTTGAATAAGTACTCCAACTGTTGACGCTAATTTCTGCCATATTTAACAGCAATTGATTTACAGATATAAAGGACATCTGCTCCATTCTTTAACAGATCTGTTGCTGATGATACGAAATTCTACAAAACTGGAAAAAGCGCTATTTAGATGACATCAAGATTCCTGTAAATCCTCTAAAAATTCTAGTTCCTCTTCTTCAATTGTTCTCTCTGGACATCCGCATGTGTTTTGAATTGTTGTGTGGCAAAATGACCCAGCCGTGATTCCCTCTTCAGCTTGCTGTTGGATAGAGCTCCTTTCAGTAATCTAGTTTACCAGGGTTTTGTAGGTACTTTAGATACAGACTTTCTCTTCTGGGGAAAAAAGGACAGAATTATTACCCTGACTCAAAGTTTTGAGTCTCTTTGTGACTTTTTTGTGATGATATCATAAATATGATAAAAACCTGCAGCTATTATCATGTATGATGAGTAATGACAGCCCACTGCTTAAAATATCAATGGAGAATGGAAGTGACACTCAATATAGCGGCTGTGTTACATAAGTCCCGCCACTTCAATAAATAGCCAATTATCTTAGTTAAAATGTTAGCAGAAGACACTTGACATCAGATTTGTACCTGGATATATTGCACTTTGCTCAGTTATTTATGGAAAAACACTGGAACAACCTGCAAAAGATATTTTCTTTGTCTTATATAAGTTAAAGATTACATTATTTATACCATTTTTGTCTGATTTTAACACCTAGCTCAAACCTGTGTCTGAAACATCATCTTATTGATCCATTTCTGGTCGAGGTGTCACTCCCAATAGGAACTTGGTCTTGGTCTCATATAACAGAACAATTTCCCAGGAGCGTAGCCAAGATGGCTGCCGAGTTGACAAGATTGCAGTAAAGGGACTTTAATAAGATTGAGCAGTTTAAGTATTGCTGCTGGAAAGATTCTTTACTTTCCTCCATTAGGCATCATGAGTCTGGTTTGTGGCCAAGTGGCGCCTTAGAGCATCAGCAGTATTTTTGCAAAGGTCTTCAGTAATTTCTAACTGTGGCTTTTTTGTGTCTTAGGAAGCTGCAGACTGCCAACCTCAATGTGTAAGCAAATATGTCAGAGCAAACAGCTTCTTCACCGCAGTGTCAAAACAGGCTGTGAGCTGATGCTAGATGTGCAGATTTAGTGGACAAATGATGAATCTATTTTTTTAATTTATTGATGTAGTGATGTACAACTAGAAACCTGAATATAATGACCTCACAAATACCCACACAATTATAGTGTTTATGTAGAATTAAACTTAAAATCTATTTTAATAGAAGTCATTCATTAATTTGGTCATCTTTGCTTCTTCTTCTTCCTCTTTAATGATACCACGTGATATATGACACTCTTATGCAACTTGCGCGTCACGTTTTCTAGCTGGTCTCAGCATGCTTAGGGTTTCATCAGTTACCACAAAATAATCGTTTTTTATTGTTCTGTCAATTTAGGCTTCTCTATATAAACCATTTCAGGTTCAAGATGCTTACACAGGTACAGAATACCATCCTTTGAGAATCTGTATCATTTGTAGGAATAAATACGAATTAGAAAAACCCTAACGGATTCTGTCTCTCCCTGAAAACTAGCATGCTGTAGAGATCTTTCTGAATATGAGCACTGAGCTTCATGGGATCCTTAAGGAAAGGTGACACCATCCTAATTCCTCGTACTTCATTGGACAGGAGGTGCGCAATGTAGTTAGCTTTAGCTTAACTTTCCTTAGAGCAGGTTATCTATGTGGTGTAGGTTACCATGGTGATCTTCCCAGCTACAACGATCCATCTTGGTGGTACAAACAGGCTTAGGTTTAACCCAAAGTTAGATAACAAACCCTGCAATCCTGCTTCGTGGTACATCATCTCTGGAGTCCCTCAGGGTTCCATCCTGGGATCTTTCCCCTTTCAGTTATAGAATGATTTTAATGGGAAAAATTATATATAATTTCAGGTCTATGTTGATGACTTACACTTATATTAAATCCTGATAGACAGTACACCTTTAAAGAAGCTCAATGAGTGCATTGTGGACATGTGAAACACGCTAGTACATCATAATTTTCAAAACGAAACAGAAGCCATTTAATTTATCTTCTTAATCCAACTGGTTTCCCTTATTTTTGTCTAACACCTTGGTTAATTTTGACCCAGCAATTTAAAGCAAAACTCATCCTTCAGCTTGGACGATGAACCAAAATTGGACTATTTCTTTCCTGACATCAAACGTCACTGATACTTTTATTTAATCCTGGATTGTTGGAACTGATTGCACCATTCTGCGATCAGTCAATCATCTTTAGTGCAAAATGCTGCAGCTTGACTCCTGTCAGATGCAAAGATGACGCATCGTATTACCCTGGTTTTAGCTTTCATGGGCTTCCGGTTCAGTTTAGTACTCAGTCTGAGGTTTTATTGTTTATTTTTAAAGCTCTAAACGGGCTGACCCTGTCTGACACTGCAGATATGGTTGGAAACCCTCAAGGGTAACGTCCTGCTCCTCCTCGATCTTGGCTAAAACAGAATCTAGTCTCGCTTTTGTGGTCATTATGTCAAAGTTCTGGAAGAATCTACCAGTTAATCTCAGACATGCTTCATGTATGTACTGTATATCTCTTTTTAAATCAAAGCTTAATACAAACTTAAATCAAAGCTTAATACAAACCTTTACTAGCTGTATTATATGTGTGTCTCCATGTAATTAACAGTCTGAATCTCTGATGTGTGTAGGGCTAATTGGGAAAAACTGAGAACAAGAGAACAATAATTCATTCTTACATACTTAAAACATGACTTATTTTGGTTTACAGTAGTCTACAGTAAACTACACTATTCCTTCTTACATTGAGTTCTTCCTCGAAGACTCACTTTGTCCAAAATTACTCGGTAAATTGTCCTAAATCAAGCTTAGACCATAAGCAGCACGTTTTTGCATCTCTTTAGAGTGAAGGATTTTCAATCATTGCGTTATTGGTGCAGAGCATTGGCATTTAGATGTTTGGGTTACAGATCATTGGGATTAATATCCCTGTGGTATCACTAAGTGGTAGCCTGTATTCCAGGCTAATAATTTTATTGCACTGCAGAAACCTTAACTAAATACTGTGGCTGGAATAGCCATTTCTAATCACACTGCACAAGCAGCTGCAGCACAAGCCTAAAAACATGGAGTTTCAGAATAAATACTACAGAGCAGCCCTTATCCAAGCTAATCTGTTTCGCTAATTCTTTGCTTGCATTACGTTATAACTTGGGTTATTCTGTTAGAAATTTTAATTAAAATCTCAGCATTAACTCTGCTATGATGTCACCGTTAGGATGTGTCACTGACCGATTTTGTAAGCTGCACCATTTTCCCAGAAGTCCGGTCTATAATATACAGTATCTGAAGCATGTGCACACTATATGACATGGTCCAGCAATGCCAGATCTGTACTGCTCAGGCGTTAAACATTTTATAATGCATCGTGCTTTCATTGAGAGTCGGAGAGTTAGCCTATACTCTTGATTATGTTATAGAAGTACTGTTTTTTTTTTTTGCAAATCTGATAAATAAAGCTATTTATCAACAAGGACACATAGTTTACTTGTGCTTTTAAAGCTACCAGATTTTTTTTTGCTTTTGCTTAACATTTACATACAATTTGCTTTCAACACTTTTCGGTTTTAACTCTTTTTTTTTTACAAGATAATAATAATAATAATAATTATTATTATTATTAATCATTATTTTTGCTGAGCCATCATATTTCCAGATATTCTAGTAAACTATATAGTAAATTGGAAATAGTATGTTAGTAATAGTAAAGTAAATTAGAGTAGTTATTAAAACAGCAATCAAAGTCCCTCCCATGGCAGGACCTGATCTTCCCAGACAGTCTCCCATCCCAGTACTAACCAGGCCCTTAGGCGCATTGGGTGGCGCTGATCTCTGTTTCTGTAGCCCTCGGCCTCTCGCCTACAGTGGGGGGCCAGTCCTCTGGTAACCGCGAGAGTTTGACTCCCTACTCGCATCTATATTGCAGTGTGCCTTGCTAGATGGCAATAGGTACCATTTTTATGATGGTTTTTGGTATGACCCGACCTCGAGTAGAACTCACGATCTCCTGGTCGAGAGGCAGACACGCTATAAAACAGCAATAGTAATTGTAAATCAGTAAATGGCAGTGTTGTAGTACTTGAGATCAGTCTTGGTATCAAGACCACTTTTTGAAGGTCTCAATCTCATCTCAGAATTAGCTGCATTTTTACTCAGTCTTGTCTAGGTCTCAGACACAGAGGACTCAAGATTTTATTTCAAGACCGGTCAAGACCAAAACTGCAGGGATTCCACTAAATTGCCTGTGCATTGTCTGATTTATTTATTAACATCGTTACTGTCATTGGATGTAAAACTTCCTGCTTCAAATTAAACCAATAATGATGATTCATTCCTAATTTGAAATTTTTATTACTGTTAACGGCTGTCATCCCTCCCCACCCCCCTTCACTCGCACTGGTCTGATCCTGGTCTTGACTCGGTCTCACCCTGCCTTGGTCTTGCTCTTGACTCGGTCTCACCCTGCCTTGGTCTTGCTCTTGACTCGGTCTCACCCTGCCTTGGTCTTGCTCTTGACTTGATCTCACTCTGCCTCACCCTGCCTTGGTCTTGATCTCACTCTGCCTCACCCTGCCTTGGTCTTGGTCTTGACTTGGTCTCACCCTGCCTTGGTCTTGCTCTTGACTCAATCTCACCCGGCCTTGGTCTTGGTCTTGACTTGGTCTCAACCCTTCAAAGTCTTGGTCTTGTCTTGGTCTTGGTCATGACTTGGTCTCGGTTTAGGTGGTCTTGACTACAACACTAGTAAATGGTTAATATAAATATAATTTTCTATTTGTACTAACTGTCCATTCTTACTTTACAATGAATATACACTGAAAATGACTTAAGTTTCTTTCATTTTTTAAATTGGAATCGAATAACACAATGTACGTAATATGAAATATAAAAGAAATATGAACTATATAAATAGTGACAAATCTTTAACTACTATATAAATAGTGACAAATATGATGTCGTAAAAACAGCATAGTGTCACAAACTATTCTTGCTGCACATGCATATTACAGACCGGTCTTCTGGACTTTTCATACTTCTGGGAAAGATTGCAAAGTCAGGTAGCGATAGGATGACGCCATGGAATGAAGGGAAACTTGAAACACAACATGAAATGTTTGTTAGAGCAAGTGATCATATAAAATACTGACTTGCTCATGTTAATTAATATAACATTAGCAGGGTGCATGTATGACCCCTCGTACAATAAGCTGCAAAGTTATCACATATGGTTATGGGCAGAAAAAACATAGCTTTATCACCTCAACTGGCATTCAACATTGTCCTCTTCATATAAACTTTACTAATAAGCCAGTAAGGTTAGCTCATGTTAGCTGTCTGGCTAACAAAATCTGAAAATATAGCTGCAAATAGCTGTAAAGATGATAAATATTTATGAATATGATTTTAAAAATTAGCTGGTTAGCTGATGTTAGCTAACCGGCTAAAAGAGTAAACTTACTGTTCTTGCTAGGACATCAGCCAGTTTAATGTCCTAAATGCTAGAATATCTAGAATATCTTAACTAGTCTGTTAAAGCTATGATAGCACAAAGTTTCTCTTCTGGAAATGTAGTATTTACACTCACAAATAATTTACTGATTAGGATTCTCAGAGAATGAATAAGCTCTATTTTTCTTGTTAGTATTTGGGATACAAGATGTAGTATGAACTAGGACTAATTTGAGCACTTTAACTACAACATCATCAAGGTTCATATTTTGCACGTTTTACCTTGGAAAAACTTCTCAGTTGCCAAAAAAAAAGATAGCTGAAACCTGTGTAAAAGAGCGTGAGTGTACGAATGTCTGAGCGTGCTCTGTTTTGTTTCTCTGCATATTCTGGTAAACTTCATCTCTATGAATGTTGTTCATCCCAGGCCAGGATCTCAGATGTTCTTCCTCCCATGCTTTCCTTCTCTTTTTGGGGCTCAGATGTAGTTTTCACCTGAGCTCTAGTTTTCATTCTCCAGAGCTTCAGTCCCATTGCTTGTTTCTAGAGGATCAGAATAAAGTCTGGAGCAAATTCTGGACATTTTTCTGATTTCAAAGATTTCAGAGTTCTTCTGCTGTACAAGAGAAAACGTTCACTTCCTGACCATCTAATCTGACCGTGGGAAATGTAGAAGACACGTTAAGTGAGGTGCAGAAGCGTCCGTAAACCTGAGTGTACGAAGGAGAAGTGTTTTTCATGCTATTGGCTGTGATGAAAAATACAAATAACAATTAAACTGAAATAAAAAATAGAAATAAACTACAGAATATGATAGATAGATAGATAGATAGATAGATAGATAGATAGATAGATAGATAG
>JAOTRR010000043.1:31073181-31084039 GCA_028570945.1 Gogo arcuatus | reverse complement strand
CAAGTGGGTCCATTTCAGTATTATGAACTTTTCGGTATAACAAACTATTTGGACGCCCCCCAAGGAGTTCGTTGTAGCGAGGTTGCAGTGTATTTTAATGATTATATTTTAAGGTAAAGTGTAGTTATAGCTAGCAGGGACACAAATATGGCACAAAATCATTGAATCATCCTTAAAATTAGAGGAAAGAGTATGAGGCCTGCATTTGAACCTTGTGCGTTTCTTACTATTGCGTTTATATGAAATTCCAAAAAAAAGAAATCCTCCAAATTGTGTGGTATCACATTGCAACACAGAGTCCTATTTTAAAATGATGAATAAGCTAATGACTAACCTGGGGTCAGCCACACAGACATTCACTGACGTCAAACTGGTTGAAGGAGTGAGTTTTATTGTTTCTCTGAATTGCATTAGTGAGGGCCCAGTGTCTGTAACATGGAGGGAAAGAGAAGCAGTTTGCTCATGTTATCTTAAAAATAACAGGGAGCCGAAACTCACAGCTCATCCATTTCCCCTAGAACAAACAGATGATGGGCTGATCTGATAAGAAAACACCTAACATGATTTATTTGTATGATGATATCATCACAAGTACCAAGAGTTCAGTGCCTCTGAAGCAGTGCTCCCTTATGTTGCCTGTTCTCTTGAGATGTAGTTGATGAGATTACTTTCTACTGCCAGAAGTGTCCATACACACATGGACCTGGTTCAGATAATTTATATCTAGTCTAACATGTAACACCAAACTATTTTGGGGAATCACCAGATGTTCTTAAATCCTAATTAGAGTAATCTATTTATCATCGTTCCCAGAGAGCATGTCTCCCTGAAATTCCTCACTGATGCTTCCCATCCCTCCCTCTCCAGCAATATGTTCCTCTAATGTATTTAATTTTAATGTAATTAAATCATTTTGTTCAGTTGCCAATAAGACCAACACATTTGGAATGACAGATTTGATTTCCAATTTAGTTCTAGCCAACTCCCATTATCAAGCCTTGTCTCCCCTGTTGCACAGCAGCTACCAATTTGAAAGGGCATTGCGCCACATCTATACAAAGTTGCTTATACAACATCACTATTTATTTATGTATGCATGACCTAAAAGATATCCCTGATTACCTAGCATTACTCTGAGGTGCAAGGGAGAGAGGAAAACCATCTTTGCTTCTCATGCTTTCTTTTGGACACCTGGCCCCACAATCCCTGTGGCATTGGCAGGATTTAAACTTGCAATCTCCTGATGGTATAGCAAAATCTTAGGCCATTTTCCTATTGCTAAATAAAAAACTAGAAGCAGATGGCTCCTGAGTGGAGGCTCCCGTGTTCACTGTGTTTGTTGAGAGGTCATCTTGATGATGCCACAGCCATCTGTGACCAGGAGTCCAAGAGAGCAAAATTGACCAAGCTGTCCTCTTCTGTCAATCAAAGTGACACTTTGATTGGAGCCAACAATACCTGGGGTTCTAGTTCTAAATAATAGGGGATCATATTATTTCCTGATGTGACTGCACCTCTAGAGAACCATCTATGAAACTCCTGACATTTGCAGGTGATACCACCATAGTCAGCCTCAAACAGCAAAGCAAAGTGTACAGAATGTCTTGGCCTTATTCGTGTGGGTGTGGTTATATCACACTGTCAACTTCAGGAGGAAGAGGACCTCAACCAGACCAATAAACATCACGGGACAGGATGTTGAGCTGGTTGACACCTACAAACCACCTCGACAACAGGCTGGACTGGAAGGTCAACATGGAGTCTGTGTTCAGGAAGGGGATGAGCAGACTCTACTTTCTGAGGAAGCTTAGGTCATTTAATGTGTCTACCAGTCTGTTGTTGTAAGTGCTGTCTTCTTTTTGGCAATATGCTGGGGAGGCAGCATTAGAGCCGGAGAGGAAACTATCAAGCAACTGGTGGCGTGGTGCAGTCACAATCATCTGATGCTCAACACCATAAAGATGGTTGAGATGGTTGTGGACTTTCCCACCCCTCAACATCAGTGGCTCTCTGGTCGCTGGTCACACTGAAGTTGCTGGTCACCACTGGGAAGGGAACACAGTCTCCATAATCAGTACAGTAGAGCAAATGATGATAATTTTTCCTAGGCTGCTGAAGAAAATAATCCTGACAAAACCTCCAGTGAATCTTTACATTGCCCTCTACCTCACAGGTACCAAACAGCACGGATTAATCAGAACAGCAGGTACAATCTGCCAACTATTCAGGACATCTAGAACAGCAGGGTCAGGAAACCTGATGGCAAGGTTACAGCCAACCCCTCTTACCCCCTCCCTTCCCTCAGAGTCAACAAATCAAGCACAACCAGGTATTGCTCAACCACAGTGAATACTTGGCACTTTAGCCTGAAACCCTGCAACCTTATTCACTGTAGAACAGAATTTCATCCCACAAATTCATCTATCATGTATTGGGAAAAATCAATATAGATTGCAGCATGATTTACAAATAAAAAACTGAAAGTTGTGATTGCTTAAGTATTCATTCCTATTGATGTGAAAACCATAACTTAGCCTGGTGCAACTATATGGCATCAGCAATCACATAATTTGTTGAGTGTCATGTGTACTCAATATAAATACACCTGCTTATGGAAAGATCTAGAGTTTGTTAGAGAACAAACCTCATCATAAAGAACATGGAGACTTCAAGACATGTCCAGGACAAAGTTCTGGAAAAGTATTAATTAGGGTTTAGTTATAAAGGAGGAGGAAGACCAGGAGGAAAAAGAGGAGGAGGAGGACGCCATCTACCAAAGTTCAGTGACTGGGCTAAGAGGGGATTAATCAGAGCAGCAAGAGGCCAAAGTAAATCTTAATATGGTGCTACCACCACCATGTTTCACAGCGGGGATGGTGTTCTCAGGATGAATGAATGAATGAATGAATGATGCTATAGACAAAATTGTAAAGGTTCCTTACATTAAATGATATTAAAGTCAACCATTTGTTCAGGAAAATAAACCAAAACATTGTCAACATTATCAACACACTAAAATGCTCTGTGACATTGCAGCACGTGTTATTTTTGACAGCACAAGGAGCCCCAAGAAACCAGACTAATTGTGTGATATGATACATGCAACTAATCACCAATATACAGTGCTGCTAGCACCACTGTCAAGTCTAATTAGGTCCTGTTGTTACCAATATTAATTAGGTATAAAAAAAACCTACAACTGATGCCTTGATCCTAATCTGGGTGCCAGATTTCTGACACCAAGGTTCTGGTAATTTGTGTAATGTAAAAAGACCTTTAGACAACTGCACCTTTTGCAAGTCCAGAAACATACTGATCTGATAAAAATACACTGATAAGAAGATCTGATAAGAAAAATATGATTTTTTTGGAAGGTGAGGTTGTCTAAGTTCCAGGATGTCGTCACATTTGATGAAATTTTCCTGTCAAGTGGAGTAGGCTGTGTCCTAGACTCGAACAAATCATTTTGGGTATGCTAGTCCCAAGAGGGGAAAGAAAGCTGGTCAGGTTGACCTGAAGCATGAAAGTTCAGTTGCTACCTCCACCCAATTGACTCCAGTTACTCCAGCTCCTCTTCCTGCCCTAGTGCTCCAGCCAGATTGGAGGAATTGTCATCTCAACTATAATCTTAATGTAATCAAATTCACCTCCACCGCTAGAGGAAAGGGAGAGGGACACTGCTTCACTCCCTTACATCTCCTTCTATCAGCAAGTCCATCCATCAGAAACTTGATTCCAACCTCTCAGCCTCTCCTCCTCACACCTTCCAGAGCATGTCCAATGTACGCCAGCCATGATCAGAGTCATTTTATTCATTACTCCATAAGGGATCTTTGAGCTGCAAAGGAAGGAGTCCAGTCCATCATTTCTGTCATACACTGATTCTAACATCAGCGCTGGGCCATTCAGAGCAGCGTGACCTCTACGCCTGTTTGTTCAGTGCGTGGGAAAAGGAAGTCATTAGGTGGTAATGAAGAATTAATCGAAAAGGGCAAGAAAGGGAGGATGTGGACATTGGCGAGGCAAGGTGGGGGAGTGTGTTTTCCGTCGACAGTGAAAAGCGAATGTATGTTCACCAATAAAGAAAATAACCAAATGCTAAAGTTAATGAAAGACCTGCCACATTTCCTCCTTGACTGGCATTGCAGAGCATAAAGGAGTGTTAGTAAAAGATATTTAATTTGAAACAGGAGACACCTCGGGCTAAGTCGTGATAATCTTTACTGTTAACACAGACTGATTTCTAATGTTTCTAAATTCATTCCTGCAGTCAAGATTCATTTTCTGCTCTGACAAAAATGACAAAAAATGGTAAATGTTAATGCTTTAGAAAGACATTCAAACAACAAGGTTTGATTCAAGTCAGTACTTACTGTATAAATTGGAATATATCCAAGGGAAATTATATGGCTGTGACAAAAACATGAAAGCACGAGGCAATCTGTAGAGCCAAAATCACAATTTATCTCTGGACAAAAATGCCATAAAGCACAGAGAGCATAAACCTCTGATTAAAATCATTTCAACACTGCTGAAACTCGGTTTTGTGAGATTTTTTATTATTCCAATCCTATGATTTGTTTCATTTGGCTTTGTTGGGAAGTTTCAGACTGACTCCTTTCAGTTGAGTAAACTTTGCCCTTGTAATGAACTTTGCATTTGTATTTGTAAAGTCTGGATTTGATCATATCTTAACTCTGAATAAAAATCACAAACCTGAACATTCCTCTTTTTAACTAATCTAATGGGAGACTATTTTTCCTTTAAAAAAAGACTATATTCAACTTTAATTTTTACTAGATCGCTGTTCCTGATAGATTAGCTACTCAAAGTACAGTATTTCGCATTCCAAGATCATTTCAACATGCTGACATGGGGGGAGGGGATATACACAGACCAATCTTTTTTTTTCTTTCAGAAAATCATCAACATTTTAACAATTTTAAAGACAAGACCCAAAAAGTCCAGGTGAGTAAATATACAATGTACAACCCCAATTCCAAAAAAGTTGGGATGCTGTGTAAAATGTAAATAAAAACAGAATGCAATAACTTACAAATCATGGAAACCCTATATTTCATTGAAAATAGTACAAAGACAACATATCAACTGTTGAAACTGAGAAATTCTAATTCTAATTTTATTTTATTTTATTTTATATGCTCATTTTGAATTTAATGCCAGCAACACGTTTCAGAAAAAGTTGGGACGGGAGCATGTTTACATCTGAAGCTCTTTTTATACCCAATCATGTTACTGGCCTGCTGCCAATTAACCTAATTCGTGTTTTTTGTTTGTTTGTTTGTTTGTTTGTTTTTACATTAAACAACTTTTCCAGTCTTTTGTTGCCCCATACCAACTTTTTCTGAAATGTGTTGCTGGCCCTAAATTCAAAATGAGCATATATTTTTTTAAAAAACAATAAAATTTCTGTTTCAACATCTGATATGTTGTCTTTGTAATATTTTCACTGAGATATAGGGTTTCCATGATTTCAAATCATCGCATTCTGTTTTTATTTACAGTTTTACACAGCATCACAACTTTTTTGGAACTGGGCTTGTAGAAAGTGCAATGTTTCATTTCATTTTTTAAGTCAGAATTTAATTAAACTTAATTAAGAAGTTTGTTGCCTCTATAATCCATCAAATTACATTAAAATGATGTCTATTGAGCTGATAACCATTCATTTGAGGGTTTTTTCAACATAATTATTGATTCAGAGAACAAACTGTGGTCTAAAACATGATGTAAATATACAAGATATACAGTAATAGTCAGATTCACAGTCAGAGCTGCAAGGGATGGCTGTTTATGGCCATATGACATCACAGTGCTCCTAGACACACCCTTGAGTACCATTACATCCTGTAAGTACTTTGGTAAGTGCTTGGATCATAAACTGGTAATCAAAGGAAAAAGGGCATTGTCTGATCTCTGGTGCCAAAAGCTCTGGTACTTTGTGCAAAGTAAAAACAGTCTTTAAACAGTTTCAGCACTTAGAAGTCCAGAAACATGCTGATCTGATAAGAGTACACTTCAAGATATGATTTCTAGTTTTCTAAGAGGTCATCACCTGTGATGAAATTTTCCTGTCAGGAGAAGTCCTACAAAACAAATGTCATCATGTCAAACTGTATATCATCATCATCGTCATCATCATCATCATCATCATCATTGTCGTCGTCATCATCATCATCATTATCATCATCATCGTCATCATCATGCCCTAAACTTAAGCAGAGATCATACATTATACATCAAGGACACTTACTGTTATTTTGGCATACAATGGTTTAATTTTTCATGTTATATTTCTTGATACAGTATTTGCACATCCTCTTGCCTCAGGGGCATTGTGTTTTTAATCTTTGATAATTAAAATGCAAATCAGCAGGGTTCGAATCAGGAACATTGTTCAGCTGATTTAACAACATTCCACTTTTCAGACCATACCAAGCATCTCTGTTCCTGAGTGCTTTATTTATATTTTTTTCACTTTGAGCAATCGGCATTTATATTGAAAGTGACACTCCCTTGGACTTTGCCTTGAGAGACTCGAGAGCTTTTGTTAGCTTGTTTGTGATAATGAGGAACTAAATGACACAATGACAGACATGACTGGATGTCCTGCTGGAGTGTTGACTTATTGCTTTCCGTAAAATGCTGAAAATTATTCGTTCTTGTTAATGATGATTATTAAAAACCTATTTTTAAAGTATTTTCCTTTCACACACATTCTACGCAGCATGAGTTTACATTTCCTCCCATTACTCATTTCCCATTTCCAGAGATTGGAGAACATTAGAGGAATAATAGGAAGACCTTACAAACTGGCACTTAAATGTAGATTACAAAACTAAGGATGTATTGATACGACTTTTTAAATTGTCAATACAAGACTGATACCTTTGAGTATCAATCAGTACTTGATACCAACCTGATATTAACTGTTAAAAAAATGTTTTCAAAATATGCCTAGACTGCTAATAAAAAAAGAGGTGGACATTTTTTTCCCTTTTATTAATAACACAAGCCAGGAGGGAAGAAGTGGTGCAAAGTTTATGCTGTATGTCTATCTCTGTGTGTTAACCCATAAACACACACCTTTTTAAAATCTTGAGACAGTATGCAAGACAAAAAATTAATTAAAAAAAGCATGAATCTAGACAAATTCTGGGCACTAGGGTTCACATTTTACATATAAAGCATGACCAGACTTACAATACAGTGGGATAAATTAAAAAAAGAAGTAATCAGAAGGCAACAAGACATAAGTGAATATACGTAATAAGGTAATTAATCAAGGACATAATGACGGCAGAGACAGGAAACATGGCACTGTCACTATGGACTTTTTTTTATCATCATATCTGGTAATGAATACTAACATTCCAGTTGCCACTTTAAACATTGTTTAGGTACTGAAATGCATTAGTGCCAGTAAATCTGAACATTAAGATTAAGGTCAGCAATAAATGGCTAGCTAAATTTTTCACTCTTGGTTAGCTAGCTAGTTAGTTTAAATTGATTGCCTGGTGCAGATGCTAATAAGTACAGCACAAATAAACTAGCTAGCTAGCATTAGTAATAAGTAGTGCATAATAAAAATCCTCACTTTGTAGTGTTTTTTAAATATTACAGGCATTTAGCAGATGCTCTTACCCAGAGCAATGTACAGCATACCCAGAGGAGCCTGGGGAGCAGTCAGGGGTAGATGCCTTGCTCAAGAGCACTTCAGCCATTCCTGCTAGGCCAGCAAATTGAACTAGCAACCTTTTGGTCCCAAAGCAGCTTCTCTAACCTTTAGGCCATGGCTTCCCCCATCATATTAGCTTACTTATTGGGAGGGGGACCAGCTGTGTAGTCATGGTCTACAGGATCTATGCGCACTGCTATCTTTTCAGAGATTATCAAAAACATTTTGCTGGACAGCAGATCAAATCAAGAGGCTATAGTCCCAGGTGTTTACGACCAGCTGTTTCTGAGTGGTCAGATTATTTAAAATGGTGGATAGAGATACATGCTGCTTCTCAAGTAGAACCCAATAACAGGGTTCACTTTTATCAGGCTTAAAAATCCTTAATTATCCAATGAACCCTTGAAGTGCCCTTAACAAACCCTTTTTTCAAAGAGTGAAGAATTAATTTTTTATAAGACAGTACCAAGGACCCAAGATATCTAAGTGTTAAAAAGTCTGACAGGTTCTATGCATTAAAACGATTTTTTTAATAGTTCAGTGAATAGTTAAGGGTTCTTAACTTCCAAAAATGGGTTCTCTTTCTGACAGGAAAACACTCTGCTGTAGGATTCAATGTAGAACCTGTAAGGGTTCCTCCAGAGACACCAATGAACAACCTTAAGGATACTAAAGTTTTAAAGAGTATAGATGAAGGTATATAATTCACTGTTATTTGAATCCTTTACAATAAAAAAAGCCTTATCATCTATCAAGTAGATGAAAATAATGCTAAACTGGAAGGGCACTCAGAAAGCGCAGACCTCCACCAAGGACAATAGTCGACTGTTCTATGATATGCAAATCTGCAACCGCAACCATTTTATATGTCTGGACGAGTCGTTCTTACTGGCAATGATTTTGCAGCCTGTTTGCTTCACATTAAGACATATTTTGAAACCATTCTCCCCAAGTGCTCCATGATGACTGCTTTCTGTATTACATTTGAGAAACTAGCCTACATATGTATCCCAGAGGATTACTGGTACCTGTGAATATGGATTGTGATATGGAGTCATTGTATTCCTAGACTGGTTATGTTTTGTCAATATTGAACTTTATTGCCATTGGATTTTACAATGTATGGTTTTGTTGAGTGCAGACTTCCACCAAAGCCAAATGCCATACCTCACAACATTAGCGAAAGTGACACTAAATTCATGCATCCGCCCTGTGACTCGGATCCGCTCCAAAATTTCATGGGTTCTTCCTTGGCCCATGCTACACCCTTCCACCAAGTTTCATGGAAATCAGGTTGGTAGGTTTTGTGCAATCCTGATTACAGACAAACAAACAGACAACCAAGCCACACTGAATACATAACCTCATTGGTGGAGGTAAAGATTAAACTCATGTTGCATTGTAGAAATGTGGAGTTATAATATGTGAATACATTCATGCCATGTATGGAGTATTCACTGAATTGTGAATTCCTCATATCTGTATACATTATACAAATACACTAACTAACAGGACTGTAATAACTCCTGATCTCCAAGAAGTTTGTTTTTTAATAGAAACCAATCAGAAATGACATTATTATGAATATATCTTCATTTGACTGATATTTCCCATCTATACTGAGGTGTCAGTTTGGTTTTGAACTGAATTGGATGCATATGTGCCACTGAAAAGCACAAACTGTTTAAAACATTACATATGCTCTTTTCTGGCCAACTCTTTCTCTCATATAAGGATGGCGTCATTGTTCTGAGACAAACATCCAGTCTGAAACCAACCTAATAAATTACAAACAATAACAACTATGAAAGATCACAGGTAAGTTCCAGTGCACTTCCTGAAAACAGTGTATGTTTATAGACATTGTTGTATAAGCAGATACTTTAATTATGCTCTATTTATCATGCGCCTTTACAGTTTCAGACTTATAATAGGGCTTGGTATTCAGTAACAGCATGCAAAACAATGCAAAATGGTTAAACTAATATTATTAGTTTATAGTATATTAGTATAGAGAGTTGAAGCATTCGTTATTCGAGAAGGAGAAAGAGTCATATGAAAAAATATCTGTCCACACAATTTACTTAAAATTTGTGTTAGTTCATGAAGCTTAGAACAAAAGTTCAGCCAAAAATAATGCTACACAACATCCTCTAAATGTAGTAAATGAGCCAAGACATGTTTGGTGTCTAACCTTCTTTAGTTTCATTGAGACGAATGGTCAGATCAAGTGTAGCTCATAGTCAGTTTATTCAGTGTCACCGGATAAAAACTTTAAATAAAACATGACGTTAAACAAATAGTCTGTTTCAAATAAAATGTGCCAACTTTAAATAAAATGAACTTAAAATTAAGGAGTGACTTTAAATAAAATAAATAAAATAAAATAAAATAACTGTAAAGCAAATAAAGCAAATTTAAATTAAAAAAAGTTAGAATTAAATGAAATTATTACACGGCTCATTTGGATTCTGATTGGTCAATTATGGCATTCTATGGTCTGTTATATCTTTGTATCGGGGTCCTGCATCACTCTGTTGGGGTTTATTTCACAATAATGACTGGCCCGCTCTACATTATCGCTTACTTTGGTTAAAAATGAATGAGGAGTGATTTTAAATAAAATAAATCACCTGTAAATAAAATAAATCAACTTTAAATTAAAAAAGTTAACATATAAAAGAGGGGCCACTTAAATAAAAGGAAATCAACTCTAGATAAACACAGTCAACTTTACATAAAAATGAATCAGCTTTAATAATAATAATAATAATAATAATAATAATAATAACAACAATAAAAACATTCAAAAGAAATCAACTTTATATATTGTAGAATAATAATCAATCATCAGACTCTGTGTGTGATGTAAGTGATAAGAGGAACTAACTTGTTTCATAGACATTCGACAATTAAACAACAGATTTTTTTAAAAGTATATGATACTCCATTTTTAAAAATAAATAATAAATTGTTAGTATTGAAAATTCACTGTGGTATAAGAGGAATACAACACTTTGGGAAGTGCTGTTTTAAGAAAGGAGCAGGAACAGGAACTCTGCTTTGTGTTGATTATTTTCCCATAAGCATATGCGCTGTCTTGTTTTATTACCTCTGCCAACTTTGTTGGAGGAGGTTATGTTTTTGCCTCCATTTGTT
>JAOTRR010000043.1:31048361-31059384 GCA_028570945.1 Gogo arcuatus | reverse complement strand
TATAAAAAGGCTTACGGACTTGCGGAGAGCCTTCACGACCTGCAGAGAGCCTTACCGACTAACGGACATTCTTACTGATTTATGAAGAGGCTTATGGACTTACAGAGAGTCTTAGGCTATGTTCAGACTGTCAGTCCAAATCCATTTTTTTTGCATATCTGATCTGAAGCTGATCTTCTCGATTGACTGTCCACATTATATATTGCAAGTGAACAGATCCGATCTGTGTGTCCTTGTAGAAATCCTGATTTTCAGTCTTATTCACATTGGTTGCTATAATAATGACATTGCGCCTGAAAGTAGTAGTTGACATAAACAAACTAAAATGGAGGGTAATGAAATGGGCTTGCTTATTTAGCACATGGCAATGTGGAGCCATGGTGCAGGTTTTATAAAAAAAATAATGAGACAACATCAGAGACAGAGAAGGCGTGCCCGCTCTGCTTTATTTTGTGCACCACCAAACTAGCATGTTTACTGTACGTGTGATGTAAACATGAAATTTCCGTGGCATCAAAAGTCACAGATGTTTAAAAAAAACAAAAACAACAACAAAAAAAAAAACACCACCTGAAATCTGATCAGAGCAGTCAGACCTAAACGGATTTGCAAAAATGGGATTTGAATCGTAGTTCAAATCACATACAAATGTGGTTTGAAGCAGATTTGTAAAAATTGTATCTTGTGATTTTCAGCTGTTCTGACTTCATACTTATGATCAGACTCTCATCAGATTTGGACTGACAGTCTGAACATAGCCTTATTGACTTATGGAGAGTCTTATTGGCTTATAGAGAGGCTTATGTTCATTTTTCCCCAACTGTTTTATCCCTTAAAAAAACAACAACAACAACAAACCCCTGTTATTCCTACACATGGAAAATTCACTTACTACTTAAAATAAGTGATATATAGAAAATTCATGTGATATGCAATTTTAAGTAATTAAACACAAAGAATTTGGATATGTTTTAAATAATTTATGCATGAAAGGGTTAAAATGGATGTGTCCTCTGGTTTAGACGCTGTAGTATGAGTTTTGAGGTGAATTTAGACATGATGATATGATGATGAACGTTTGTACCTCAAGCCATTTCCATCATCAAAGAAGAAGTATTTGGACTTCATATCCTTCAGTTCAAGTTTGGTGTTTTCTCCTCTCTGAACGATCTTGTCCCATAGGACCACCTGGTTCAATGCCTGAGGAGAAAACACACACACACACACGTACATTAATATAGCACAGTGACACTAGTGTGTAGTACGTCGTATTTTACTATGAAACCTTACATTGCTTTTGGTTGAATATTCAGCAGACAGATAGAGGAAGAGCTCCTTCACATTCCAGTCGAATGTCGGCTGCAGATGTAACAATTGGTTACGGTAAACAACGTGAAGATCACACACACGGATGGATCACCGACATGTGCCTAGGGGCCCTGGCCACTAGAGGGCCTTCAACAAGCATAGATTTAAACGCAATGAGAGACTGACTGGTCTTGATGCTAAGTCAGACACACACACAACCTGATCATCTATTGAAAATATTGATCATCTACCAATTCCCACCCACCAGCCAGCTCTCCTTCAGTATATAACATCTAACAACCAGGTAAGGTGAAGCTAAAACACTCAGAGGAAATGGCTCTTCTCAGAGGAAAGCTGCTAAAGCACACACTTAAAAAAAAGTCACTACATGACACCATTGACTAATTTGCATATTCATCATGAATATTGGCATGTCAAATTACACCTTAGGGAACATGAACGATATTTTTCACTTAGAATAGAATGAAATAGAATACAGCTTTATTAGAATAGAAAATGTTATAGGTTATAATTTATTTCTTCAATAATCTATTACTTATACAAAGAAATCACCTTTGCTCACGGCACAAGAAAGAAAGTTTTACGCATTTACAAAATACTGAACTTTCTCTGAAGAATGCAGACAAAAAGAAGTAAGTGAGTAGTTGTGGAAGGTGATTAGTCATGGAAATTTGATTTTATTACTTGCAATCTCAAAGAAGAGAGCTGAAGACAAATGAAGTGCGAGGGTGGGATAAACAGTGTGAGGTCAGAGATTGGTCGTTGAGAAACAGTAGGGATCAGTGATTGGTCAATGGTAATTAGTTGTGATGAGTGATTAGTTGTTGGGAATGATGATCAGTGATTGGTCAACAGGAAACAGAAGTGATCACTGATTAGTCGTTGGGAATCAGTGGTGATCACTGATTGGTCATAAGTACAGTCAGGCATTACTAGAATCTACAAACAGATTTGTTACTGGACTCTTTTTAAAAATTTAAGTCGCTAAATGGGTTAAAAAGTCGCCAAATTTAGCGACAAAGTCTACATTGGCAACACCGGGAGGAAAGAGCTATCCACCCTCTTCCGCATACACGATCTCACAGAGGTTGGCTAACAACACTCTGACTGAGGGGAGAGAAAAAACATTAGTGCTCATTTTTCCGAATGGGTTGGAATAAAAGTGAACTCTGAACTAAAATGGACCAAGGAAGACTCGATGTGCTGTCGCCGCCGGCTGTTGAGCTACACTTTAGTGATATGCTGGTTATGTTTATGAGGAGAAAAGTAAGAAAAGACCTGGCATATTGCTTCGTGTGGAACGGGGTGAGATTTCAACCCTGCGTAATCCGTCCCTGGTCACACATTTACAACATTTAAAGATAGGATTTTTATGAAACAGGCTGCAGGCATGCAAAGTCAGCTTTTACATATAACAAAGGATATCAGCAGAAAGGTCAAAGGTCATGAAACCCAAATCACTCCTTTCTCTTGGTCCTGTGAAGTCATCCACGTTTTTTCTGGAGAGGAGACAAGGCAGAAAAAAAACACACCAACATGAGAATTAGAAGCATTTAAATCGTGAATCAAATCAAACCAAACCGTGAATTGGGTGAATCGTTACATGCCATGATTCTACGCTCTGTGATTCTACAAACAACGCTCTTCGCTCCCCCACCCCCAATGTGCTCTCGCAGTAATCAGGCAGTGCGTGTTCATGTGTGTTGGAGGGAGGGCTGAAGGGAGGGGTGTGATTTTTTTTGGTTGGGTACTTTCAAAATCTAGCATACTCTTGCTGGTTTCTCCAAAATGACCTACCCTACCTTTACGTAGGTGGGTTAGATTTTTTTTTTTTAACTCCTTAAGCCCACGCCTCCTTTCCCGCACGTTAAAAAGCCCCGCCCCTTGGCTCTATGGTGGCCTGGAGTGCCTCAAAGATGATCATTCCGGACCGGAAGTTAGTTTTCCTAATGGGTTTTCTCAGCCACGTAATACTTTTGTCCTGGCGTCATAGATTAAATCGTTATTTATTTATCACGGTCTACATATTTTGCTGAATATATGTACAAGTATTAAAACCCACCTTTAATTGGGTGATTTATGCGCCATTTGTGGTTTAGCCTAGCTTTGTCTTCCTGTAGTATTATTACCATTTGTTTATTTTCGTTGTTGTTGCTGCTATAGCCATATGGAATATGCAAGCACAAAAATGTTGCAGGAATGTTTAATCTGAAGCAGAAGTTGTACAGAAATGAATAAATGAATAAGATAAGACGGTCAGACTCACAGCAGCACTTTGGAGACGTGGATATTCACCGGAACGCTTCTGTCTCTGAACGCCGTTGTGATGAAGCAGCCGAAAGTGAGAGCCGCCATTACACTGAGAGAAAAGGCGAACAGCGAGTTCGCCCTCGATAAAACCGTATTCATAATTACGTCTCCTTCAAAATAAACTAATAATAATGATTCATTTACGAAGCTACAGCTCCTAGCTATACGGGCTACAGTAGGTCTGAAAGCAGGAAGTCTTGTGGAGTTATTAGTTTTCTTTCCATACCCGTATTCAGATAAATCCCGCCTTCCTGTACTATAATTGGTTAGAACCTAAACACGTTATTCTCTACGATTGGTTATTAGTTTATGTTTACGAGAAGAGCGCTGATTGGACGATGGAGATGTCCTTCATATAATACTCTTGCAACCCACTGATCCAAGCAATGTTTTTATTATTTTAAATGTATTATATTTATTAGCTAGTTCATTTTATATGATAAAAAGGTAATAGACAAGTAATGGACATTCTTTTAGTTTACACAATATTGATTGCAGTCCTGATCAAAACCCAAAAGTAATATTGTTGAGCTTAACCCAGAATTAATGCAATGTTTCTCAGGTATTTATATGTAAAACTCACTTTTTTATTGTAAATTAAAAAAAATAGTGCCAGAAAAAAAAGCCGTTCTTCATCAGTGTTATATTTTAAAGTTTAATTCTAGTTCTATATTGGGCATCTGCATACTATATATATGTATATGCACATGTAAGCGCATAGTGGATTTCTGATCACCTGTTTTTCCTGATTATGTATCAACTTAACACATTAATACATGTTCTAATAGTGATCTCTTCAGGTTTATATTTATATATTTATATGTTACATTTGCAATGTGTAATGTTTTATCTTTCTAAGTACTGTATATCAACTGTGTAGAGAGTCAAAAGCTCACATTTTCTTGCTGTGCACATTACAGAGGATCTCTCCTGGACTATCAACACCTGCCTAGCCAAGAAGGCCCAGCAGCGCCTCCACTTACTGCTGAGGTCGAAGAAAGCTATCCTCCCCAGTTCCGTCCTGAACACCTTCTACATGGGGACAGTAGAGAGCGTCCTGACCAGCTATCTCACTCTCTGGTATGGGAATTGTGAGAATAGCTGAGAAGGTCATCAGGGCCTCTACCCACCATCAATGCCTCTTACAACAACCGCTACATCTGAAGGCCACCAGCATTGTAGACGACTCCTCCCACAACTCTCATGAAGTCTTCACCCTCCTACTATCTGGCAGAAGCTACTGCAGCATCCATGTCACCATCACCAGACTCCACAACTCCACTTCTTTTCTGAAGGAGTCAGAATACTTAACACACTCCTGCTTCCTTACGCCTACCGAGATCATAGTCAAACCCTTCTCAACACCAGCCATCGTACAAAACAATCACAGCAAATCTGAACTTTATAATGCTGCTATCTGCACTAGACGTTCCACATAACACTGTTTTGTTGTCCTGTCTAGTTAACATGCACTGTCTTTGGTATTTCTTGTCCTGTGTGTTTATTGTATTGTTGTTGTTGCACTTGTCTCACACTGTCATGTACATTCAGCTGATGTAGTCATGTGTACTCTGCTCCTGTATTGTGTGTTTCACCATGGTCCTAGACAAACCACATTTCGTTCCAGTGTACAGTAGACAAACTATATCTATAAAGAAATGACAATAAAAACCCTTTTGACTTGATTTTTTTTATTATTGGTTGTTTCTTTAATGTGGTTTATCATAAATATGTGTTTAGTCTCTTCTATACAGATGTGATTGGCTTATTATTATTATTTATTATTTGACTTTTTGAGGAACATCTGTTTATTTATAGAAAACTATTAAGTTATGTGATAAAAACAAACTTCTTGTTGCTTTATTGTTTTGACTCGAATTTCAAATAAGTCACGTGATGTCCAAATAACGAGGTTTTTCTAACAGTCGACTTCGAGCGCCACCAAGTGGACTTCTCGTATTTTGAGACAGAAAATATATATTATTTCTCAGAATTAATCATACAATATAATAAAATAATATACATCCATTTGTCTTAAATATTTTCTTTTTTACATTTGATTTAAATGTATAATATTTATAACCGCGCACGTGCGTACAGTCAGACCAACGGCTGACCCGAGAGTGGATCAGATCGGCGCGCGCATGCGCGCGCGGGGAAGGTGCTGCGTAGGGGATTTCCCGGCGCATGCGCAGTTGAGGAGAGAAAATGAAAGTGTGCGCGCACTAGATGTTTTAGGGGAACTTTGCTGTGTGCTGTTCAGTTTGTTGCAGCAAAAGCAGCAGAAAGTCGCTGATTTAACAGCTAAAAGGAGCCATGAGTGATATTTCCACCATCTATAAACTCTCTGTGATTGCCTTTGCGCTGTTGGGCGGGGGTGAGTGTCACACATTCAAAAATAAGTAGTGGAATGTCTTTGTTATTGTGTAAAATACATTGCAGTGTGACGATTTATTTTAAAGGGAACACTAAATAAGAACAGATTACAGTACTGGGACATACTTGTTCCTGTATGGGATTTGATAGGTGTCAAAAATGCTTCACTTTTCTCCCCCAAGTATCAGGTTTTCAGTAAGAATGACTCAAAAATGGGATAAATGCAAAATGCCAGGCTTATAAAATTCAAAATAAAGATTTTGTATTTTTTTTTACAGTATTGTTTGATTTTGTTTCACAGATCAGGAATTGCCCTCGCTTTCACTTTTCGCTTTGTTGGTGCCAGCTTTTGTTGTTGGCTGGCATTTTATTTGTTCACTGCCAGCGTCTTTGTTGGAGATGGCGGATATGATTTGGGGATTGGTGCATTTTGGCTACAGGTTAAAACAGAGAACCGGTTTAACATTAGCTTTATGCGGGACTGTATTTTTATATGTCTGGCCATCATACCCACCAAACTTGTGCAAGCAGTCAGCAGACTTCATACAACAACAACATCTGCAAGTACTCTGTGAAGACGAAACCACCATACTGAGTTTACCCAGCTTGCTTTTTTTTTTCGCCTACCGCATACAAATGCTCCAATCATGAGCTCAGTCCAGTAGATGGTGGCTCAGAGGTTAAGACTTCTGATCGGAAGGTCGTGAGTTCAAATCCCAGCACTGCTAAACTGCCACTGCTGGGCCTTTTAGGCCCATAAATGTAAGTCACTCTGGATAAGGGAGTCTGCACAATACGGCAAACGAAGGCCTGCACATCGTCCATTTCCTCAGCAGTTACATCACTCTGTTTTTGCATGAAGTATGACGAGGCTTGTCTGGGCCTGCAGTTATTTCTGATTGCATCTACCTGAAACATTGATCAACACACTCAGCTGGTCCAATTTCTCCAAAGTAATTGAAATACTGCTAAAGGTTTTTTTTGTTTGGGTTTTTTTTTTGTTCATTTCAGTGAACGCAAGAAACAAACAGACTTCACCTACAAAATTGTGCCTATTTGTTTTGTCTATAAGAAGACAGGAGCAGTCTGTCAGAACCCAATATCACTTGACAGACAAATAACTTGAATGGGAAAGGATGGTGTAACACAACAAGGAAATTCTGCTTTTGCTAGCACCTAATTTCACTTTGGCAAACTCTAAACCTGAAATTGTGCAAACCTTGAAAACATTAGCCAATAGCAAACCATAGGATGGGCTGTGAATTCTTTTTTTCTGAAACAGACATCTTCCTTTCTTTACTAATCAGTGTGGGCTTCCTATGTCCTTTATGTAGAAGAACAATAGTGAGGCATCTTTACTGACAGTAAACAAAGGATGCACTTTATTTTTAATCCAGTTTTTTTTATACACGATTTCCCCCCAATTTGGTCATTCCAATTTCCACCCACTAGTTACCTCTGTCTTATAACATAGCAGCTACTTATTAACACAGCTCTTCCTCTCATTTTCCTTTGGCTAGTTTTCAAAATTTATGAATTCCCAGGACCTGCTAACAAAAGTGAATGTCTCTTTCTTTCCTATTATTATGAATTAACTTTAATGGTTATGCCGGGATCAGACTACATGATATTTTTGTCTTTCATGATGGTCACCATGTCAGATTAGGCAATCATATTGCCATAAATTCTTGCTGTGTCTTGGTCGGGACATTGGCAACACTACAAGTTTGAATCTGACCAATCATCGTTCACAACCTTGCATGTCGTCAGGGAGGAGGGTCAAGAAATTGACAACCATGGCTATCAAGGAAAACATCATAGGAGTTATCAGACTAGGCAAAAAAGTACAAAAATTTCTGACATGCTAGACTTGTCGTTGGGGTGTTGTGGGGCTTCCCAGACGCCATATCATTGTTCTTCGATTATGTCATGCTGCAAGGCCCGTTCGTCATTCCCAATATTCATGTATGGGCCTGACACTGGAAATTTGTTGGCCACAACAAAATCGTGTCAAAATCAGGCAGAATTCATGTAGTCTGATCCAGGCATTACTTAACCTTAACCTCAGTAACCAATGAGGGGGGAACAGTTTTCCTTGTGGGGACCAAATGTAACCAAAATAACCACTCTTTGCAATCATGATGAGAAGAAAAGCATCTCAAAATGCAGAAAATGACAAACCTTGAGTCAGATGGGCTACAACAGCAGAAGACCACATGGAGTTCCATTCCTGTCAGCCCAGAACAGTAATCCGAGGCTACAGAAACTAGACAGTTGAAGATTGGAAAAAACATTGCTAGGTCTTATTCAAATCTTTAAATGTCTAGTTTTGGTGAGTCTGAGCCTTTTTTTGTGTGTACTGGACTTGGCTGACAGGACTGGAACCTGATATGGTCTTCTGCTGTTGTAGCCCATGCGCTTTAATGTTTAGCATGTTGCACGTTTTGAGATGCTTTTCTGCTTATGCTTGTAAAGAGTGATTACTTGAGTTTGAGATTTGAGATAAAAGCTGCACTTTTCCTCATAGGGACCAGATTAAGGTCCCCACATGGTCAAAAATGTTAAATATTCCCATCCTTACACACACACACAAATGTGATTTTGTCACAAAGTTCCTTTGAGAGTTTTTTGTTACCAAGCTCCACATCTTTTTATGGACCTAGTGTGTTGTGAGTGAATAGATGGCCCATGCATCAGAAAATCTTTGCTCTCAACTGAATCCACTGTTACTTACTCAGTCTTAGGCAAAGTTCATATACAACTAATATTTCTGTGCCTGCATGGGTGTGATGTCATGCTCTTTAGAAATTGAGTTTGAGCATGTGAGGGAAGCCTGACATTTAGGAGTGTTGGATGAATCAGACCTCAGATCAAACTGTCTGAACAGCCTGGACTAGTCTTTAACTGGTTGAAATATGCGAGGCATCACGAACTGATTCAATCTGCTGCAGATGATGCACACCAGAGATGACTGTACTGAACACGAATGAGGTTTCTGTGAGGAATGTTAACCATACATAGCCTTGTTATTTAGTTAGTGCAAAGTTTAGCTATTTCTCTCTGTCTTGAGCATATGGTGGATTCACCTATCTTCTTCTACTTCCCTGTGCTTTTGGGATCTTGGGCTTGACAACATATTTCTCCCCATCTCTAGAATTCTTTAGCTTTTTCTCTCTTTTCTTTTACCTATTACTCTTCTCTCTGCTTGTCTTTCTTCTTCTTGTGGTCATCTTTCCAATCCTGTGTAGCAAAATATCATTATATACTGGTGTGATTTCAGATAGACTTTAATGTTAAGAGAGATCACACACACGCACGCACACACACACACACACACACACACACACAGAGAGAGAGAGAGAGAGAGTCAAGTCAAGAAGCAAGTCACTGGAACATTGCTTCATCATTTCAAATGATCTCAGTTTTTATTATCGCAGTAGATTGAATATTATTTTTCCATTAAAAGCTTAAAGTTGAAATGTGTTTCTAAGACAAATATAAATAAATGTATACATTTACACATTTATTTCTGAATCAAACTAGTTTTAACAAGCAGTCTTTATTTAAAACAAGTAGTTCTTACTTAAAATTAAACCATTTCCTCGAAAATGTTAGACAACAGCTGTGATGTCAGAATGTGATTGAGATGTGAGAATGTTAAAAACAGTTTTTGGCTTTAAAACAATAAATATTACAAAAAGCTCTCATATTTCTCCTTTGCATGATTATCATCATTTCAGATTCATTGTGCAGCTAAAATAAATGGCCCAATTATGTATTAGCAGTTACTTGGTAGCTATTAGCTAGGTGCTGCAATTTAAGAATATTTTAAGCACCTAAAATGTATTTCTCCAGATGTTGTTCCCATTTTTTTTTTACAAATCATTTATAAAAACAGAATAAGGTTGTAGACTGCACATTTTAGCCAGATAATAGTCTGTAGAAAAGCCTACTTGTATTTCAGTACTGCAGTAGGCATTTTGATATATTTGGATTTATGAATATTTGATTTATTGACTTATAGACTGTGTGCTAAAAAAAGAAGTAAAAACAATTTAAAATGATTTGATATTAAGAAAAAAATACAAATGAATGCAACGTACATGTACTTGAGTATCAGAAAAAACTTAAAAGATATTTTTGATTTCTTTAACACATCTCTTGGTTATTGCATATTTCCATATATGGTATTTTATAGTATTAATGTTGTTGTTATTCTAAAATAATTGAAAAAAAAATTCTATGAGCAGGTGTATCCAAACTTTTGACTAGCAGTGTGTATGTCAACTACATTATAGTGGCTTGTTCAGATCAGTGAGCATTTCCATTTCATTGAATGTCAGGAAAATGTTTTGATGGGAGCAGAGATGGTGGGTTTTGGCCCGTACAGAATCAGTTTTCACCTAAAATCATATTAAATTTGTGCAACAGAGTATGTTCATATTTTCAAAAATCTGGGATCAGGGTTTAAAGTTACCGAGACATGATTGTGTCTGTGGGTGGGGGGTGGGGGGAGGGCTGGGTGCTGGTAGACATAATAATGATGCAAGACATCTCTGATGCACCACATACTGAAGATATACAATATTAGATTGAATCTTAAAAAAGGTGAATGTGATCTCTCTTCAGATAAATGAGTTTATTCAATTTTAAATTCATGGAAGATTATGTTTTATGTATTTAAAATCACCCCAAATGTATACAATTTTATTTAACAATTATTCACCTCTGGCGAAGCGAATATCGGTGAATAATAACCGAAACGAAGTCGAAGTTATTATTCACAGATATTCACTTCGCCAGAGGCAAATAATTATTTTAGCATAAATACACCGGTGATTATTTAAAAAAAGAATTGCATTCAAAAAATAAATAATTTATTTCAAACTTCAAAAGCGGCATGCAAATGTAATAAAGGCACATGCAGACTTGTTTCACTTATCTATGTCGACTCATAAAATACTTTGTTTTGAAATAGATAAAATAAAATCACAATTCCACCTTACCT
>JAOTRR010000043.1:30994793-31008065 GCA_028570945.1 Gogo arcuatus | reverse complement strand
TGTGTGTGTGTGTGTGTGTGTGTGTGTGTGTGTGTGTGTGTGTGTGTGCTTGCCCAGTGTAGATCTCAATGTTGTCGTTGTCTGTGGAAGCCGAGTGGGTGATGGAGGTAATCGCAGGCCCGTGAATATTACCTTCACATGCTCCCTGATCAAAATACACATGTCCACGCATAGTATTCAGTCAACACAATAAACCTTCATAACCATAAAACAGATGTTTCCCAAGTGGTTTATTGCAGTAAGCTGATGTTACTTATTATTATGGTGCAGTTTATAGTTAATGATTGGTGTTTGCTTTGTCATGACAGTTAATAGTGATTCACCTGGACAGACTCACCTGTGCCACAAGCAGCGCCTCCTTTAACTGCCCTCTGGAGGTGAAGAAATTCACCAGCTTTTTCACGTCGCCTGTGGCAATGCAGTATGGGATCACGTCATCATTGCCCTCCTGCATCAGCTGATCTGCTCTCCTACAGCATGTAAAATATTCATGAATAAAATTTAAATACAACAAAATGAACCAATTTTAGAAAATCTTGGACGAGACGGGCAAAGAACACAAAGGCATTTTTGGCAGGAGTTAGTTCACTTACACCATGGCTATTTATAGCAGCAATTAATACAGTAATCTGAGGGTTTGTATGTATTACTAGTTCAGAATGACATGAAAATAAAACTTTTAAGTCTCTCTAGACACCAAATTATAGTATAAATTAGTTACAGAATTGTTGCTAAAGTTGTATCTAAGGACCTTCCTTTTCAGAAGATAACACTGTTTGTATTTCTTCTTGGTTTTCAAAAAATATTTGTGCACTCAAGTTGAAACGGTCTTTTTGTAACCACTTAGACCACTCTAGCACTCGGACAAACTAGTATTTGTCTTTAACGTTACGAATCGTTAGAGATGCGCTAGGTGCTTATCATTTTTGTAAGTCAGCATTGATAAGAAAATCTGCTAAAAGTCTAAATATAAATGATGTTGTGCTTAAGTTTTAGAAGGCAGTCTAAAACTTCTCATTGTATTCTTCTATCAGTACAGAGGGTAGTGTGGAGTCACAGGAGTGCTGTAAAAAAGAATAAATCTATAAAAGAATAAGAAAATAAATGTTGAAAAAGAATAAGAAAGTAAATAAAAATAAAAGAATACAAAAATAAATGCAGAAATAAAAATAAAAAGAGTAAGAAAATAAATATAAAAGAATAAGAAAATAAATGCATTTCTTTATTTCTTCTGCTTTTTCCTATTGCTTTTTCTTTTTCCTTGAAGGGCCAACAAAATGGCTGGCTAGCTGCCTTGGGTCTGTTATCAAATCGTGCTGGCTTTATGGAGATGGGGGAAAAAACCCTGTGTAACACAACTGGTTCATTCTTTTTTATTGTATTTATTTTCCTTTTCTTTTCTTTTTATTTCTTTTCTTTTTATCATTTTTCAACCTTTATTTTCTTATTCTTTTACATTTTATTCTTTTATATGGCACTCCTGTGACTTCATTGGGCAGCTATAGTGTATAAAAATTACCATGTACCTTTCTGTGTAATTATAATTGTTAGCTTAATTGTAAAATTAATAATTTAATTTCTACAAAAAAATGATGACAATGCACTTTATTCTTCATTTTATCCTTCTGGAATTAATAAATATCCTTTTGGAATCAATAAATCTTTTTAAACAAATTAATATTAAAGTGCATGTTGACATTGTTTCAATAAACATCTGGCTCTAAAAGGTTCCCATTCACAACTCCAAGTCATAATCTAGCAATGTTCTATTCTGATGTCTTCTATAGTTATCAGAGTATTAGTTTATCGTTCTGAATGTGTCACAGTGTTACACACATAAAGCAAATGAACTGAGTGAATCTGGCTTTGTGGAACGCACCTTTGCATTAACTTCTTCCAGTATTTCATGGAGACACCAGGAGCCACGGACAACGCCTTCTCCCACTAAACAAAATCAAGACGCGCTAATGAACTTTAGGTCAAAACCAACACCAACAGTGAGAAAGACATCAGAGTTTTCAACCATCACAACACATACCAATTCAGTGTTTTAAATTCTCTTATCTAGCAATTCAGGCTAAATTTGGGGTGTTTTAGACGTTTATTTAAATATAAAGAAAGAAAAATACTAACAATGCACTTCTGTGGCTCTCAATAGATGGCGCTGGATGAAGAGATTCTGTGAAAGCAGATTTTACCTCTCCCAGCTCGACCATGAGTTCACAGTATCTCTGGATCTGTCCCAATCTCAGGTGGATTTCTGATGCAGCTTTCAGTCTTTCCTCCTTACTGGGTGCTCCAATCCCTCCGCCAAACTTTGACATCTTCACTATAGTCAGCTCCTGCGCTTCCGACTGCAGTAAAGAAAAAAGAGAATAATAGGAAATATAATGATATAATAAGGATACTAAGAGTAATAGCAACCATGTAAGACTAAAAGTTAACTAAACCAGCCTTTCATATCAGGACATTACACATTATCCTTCTTCAATACTCATCAAACACTTCCTGTTTATAGATTATATACTGTTTGATAGTTCAAACATTCAGTCAGTGTGCGAAGTCTTGCCAATTTTATGTTTGTATAAGTTCCGAGCTGTGGCTGCTATTTTCATGTTTTGAACCTTAATTATTATTTGGATTTGTCCTTTCTCTGGTCTATTCATGAATTTCTGTCTTTGACCATTGCTCACACATCTCCTGAGTTCTTCTATGTTTCATTCTGAAATGAAAGAAATCTGTCTATTATATTTATATGTACTGTTTTCTTCTGAGTTCAATTTAGATATACTGGGAAATCAAGTTTGGAAATCAAAGTAAAACATTGCCCTGGAGAACAATTTCTATGCATGCTAAATCAATTATACACCATTTTCTGTTGTGACAAGTTGTAAAAGAAAAAGCTACACCATAACAGAACAAATATAGCAAGCAGGCTGTACTGGTAAGGTCATATTCAGGTGCAGAGTGTTTTATTTACAAAGAGTGAATCCAAATCCAAGCAAATAGACAAAATCCAAACACTGGCAATGTGACCAACATAGTCCAACCAACCAACCAACCAACCGGTGGGGAAAACCAAAGAGGAAAAATAAAGGTCTGTATTCAGGAGTCGAGTATATTGCCAATGTATTGCTGCATGAATAGTCCTAGTTGTAATTATCATGTTAACTAATTTGGTTTATATTTAACAATATGGCTTCCACACTCATTATTCAGCAACACATAAAATAGCACTTGATCCAGTGCACCTTATTATGCTGCATTTTTCACGCTGACAGTTAATTGGTGCACCATGGAGCTACAAAATACTAAACCAATGTCATGAAATTGCAGTGTGTCCATGGGATACAATTTATTTTATCATGCTTTTAATTCACTATTTTGACTTGTAGAATTAATAATAATATTTTACTGATGTTTTAGTTCATTTCATGCACTCTCCTATAATGACAGTGTACTCACGGTTTGAAGGATAAGCTGACCAACTATGGGCAACAGCCTTCTTTTGATTAAAATAGTGCAAATGAGTACAAAATGTCACAGCATAAATCAACAAACCAGATCGGATCAAAAACTGTGGTGCTGTGGAGTTAAAAAATATATATATATTCTCCACAACAAATGAATTCCATGAATTCTGTATGGACTAATTCCCTGGAGCTGTACCAGATTGAGAAAATAACAGGAAATATGATAGAAATCTCCTCCAATACACTTTTTTTGGAGTACAGGAAGATTCAATTTCTCCAAGTAATCTCGGATTAGGCACGGCCACTTTGGTCTCAGGAGTAATCAGTTCCTGTTTCTTGAGAAGGGTGCAAGTATGAGGAACCAAAAGGAGCTTCAAAAATCCCTAAAACTAGTATTGCCTTCTGTCTGGGCTTTTCTCTCTCTTTTTTTTTCTCAAAACATAATTATGGTGCATATAATGTAGGTATCACAATACTTGATCATTTAATACAGAATAAAATTTACATAATGTTTTGCCAGAAAGTTTAATCATCTGTGTAGACGTTAAAACCTCTTGCTCTTCTATCAACTATAATAGGATTTAAAAGTCCAGGTACCAAAAAAACTTTTTATTTAATCACTTATTAAAAAATAGTACAAGATTAGTACAAGTATGTGTATTGTATAACTCATTTCCTTCAGTAAGGATTAACATGTTATTCATGAGTGACATGAGCAACAGCACTCAGACGTAATTAATTATTCAGTCATAAGCGTTAACAAATAATAAGACATTCATTCATTTTTTAAAATAAATATATTTCTTGTAGTTCTTCAAACAATGAGAAGAAAATAAAGCAAGATGAAAACAGCGATGAAAAAAATGAAAGAATGTGTGTAATTCCATTGATCACCACTGATATGTAAGGAGATGTTTATTCAACATTTATGGAAGGAGTCTCCCAGTCAGACGTAAAGCTGTAACTAAGTTTTCCGAAATCTTCAGGACAGAGGAGTTTACGCTTTTTGTGGTTTCTTGGTAACATCATAAGCTGTAGGGTTAGGGTTAGGTTTCTCTTATTAACTTCAAGAAGGAGGAAAAAAAGAGGCTGATTAGGAAATGACTGTCAGAACAGGAACTAACTTGTTTGACAACATTCAGTAACATTAAACGAAACTCAAAATAGATACAAACTATGACGTCATTCTTTAATAAATAACTGGAAAACAGCTGAGGTATAAGGGCCATTTGGGGAAACAGTAACTCCACCTGATCAATCTTGCTGAAATGATAAAAATATGAGGTGTACTTACTTTTTCACATCATTGCTAGATTTTAAAGAGCAAGTACAGTATAAAAAGGTCAGAGCATGATCATCCCATAACGCTGTAATAATCAGAGAATATAAGATGTCTAAGAACAGACTGTTGTTTTGTGTGTCTAAGTGATCTCATATTAGACACGCCCACTCCAGTCTGATCAGTTTCTGTTTCCTGAGAACGGAGTTCTCACTGTGAGTGAAAGAAAGAGCTACAAAAAGAGAAGGAGCTTCAAAAACTGCCAAAAGAAAACGGTGTGTATGAACTTTTTATCTTTTAACAGTATGATGATGGTTTAGAGTGGAACGTATTTGTTACTGAACTGTAACTGGAATAGAAATAAAATGTAAAAATGTATCTGAATGTAGACTGTGTTTGTCAACCAGTTTAATCACCTGGGTACAGTTTAAAACCTTCTTTCTGTCTGTTTGTCTGTCTTGTCTGTGCAAGTGTGTTTATCTCTCTCACTATGTCTGACTGTCTGCGTCTATCTACCTGTCTGTCTCTCTGACACAAACTTCCGCCTGGATTCCAATTGTTTCTGCGAATTGTGACAATCCATTGGCTTCTCCTTTCTGTAGCTTTTGGCAGTCTGTAAAACAACAGCTGCGATTTCCTGTTGAATCTATTTGTACAGGCAGCTCTTTCACATTTTAGATGGGTTTTGTTTCCCCTATTAACACCAGCCATGTTGCAGTATGTTTTGACACTCAGTCCAACTGTGGGCAGCGTGAAAGTGACATCAAAGCGTACCCTTCTATAGATCCACATCCAACCTTCCATTCATTAGGAAGAATGAATGGAAGATTCAGTCATTCATCCATCCATCCATCCATCTGTAGGCCTATGTGCCATTACATGTGGTCTCTTAAATTTTCCCATAGCTGTATATGACAGTATCTGTCTGTCTGTGTGATTACCCTGTCTATCTGCTCAACATGGACTATGATAAATAAGCATTAATGTACTGAGCAGGTAGTTTAATATGTTTACTATATTTCATTTTTTATAGACCCCTGTGACAAAGTCTGACCATGCCCAGAGTGCGGACTCTGAACGAACTGTCCCAGCTACAGGAGACTGGATTCGGGCAACCACGGCCAAGACATGGCCTCAAGCTGCTCTACTGGTTCATTAACAAATACATCGATTTTGACGACGACAACAACATGTGCTGGTGTTACGATCCAGAGAAAAGATATTACGGCTTCCATCCATTTGAGAACAGATCCGACGGGAATCTTCAGCTCCTTCCTGATACCGGCCTTCCGTATTACGAAGTGGGAAATCTGGGCAAACCAAGAGCACACAGACTGCCCAAATACGTCCGGAGAGATTACACCGGCTACCACGACGACAGTAATACAGACCGCATCATCGTCAGTGTTAACGATGAGTACTTTGACAGAGTTTATGTGACCGAGCACTGCGGCGAGTCAAAATACAACTTTCACGGCACCTTCCGCATCAGCAGGGGCCTCATTATGATCATCCAGGATTATACACTAAATGACTTTCTATCTGAAATGGGGGTCTGATGATCATAAACACCAACGATTGATCAATCTTTGCAGCATACGCACGCTTCCGTCATGCTAAACATTTAAATTCTATTATACAACAGCAGTGTTGAATTCTCGAATCAAAAGATGTTGATTAATTTTCTACAACAGCCGATCTGACAGTAGTTCTGACTAACAAATCACAGGATTATAGTAATGCGCTTGTTCTAATATGTTATCATTCCTATAGTAACAGCTCATTCATAGGGACTTTTACGGAGGGCGAAGTGTATACGCTAAGCCTAATAATAAACAGATCAAGGAAACGTTGTTATTTAAAGAAACAAACAGTTATTGATATGGTGTGGTTTTCTGTTAAGAGACAGGCTTGGATTATTTTCCTTTAGCAGCACGACACTAAGTGTTTTATTTCTTACTTATTCAAAGTCTGTGCTATGAAATTGTTATAAATCTCACACTTACAGTTTAATATCAGTCATCGTCTCACACACCCAGTAATGATCAGGAAAGCAGACTGAAACTTGCGTTTTGCTGTTTTTCTTTTTTATTTAATTATTGTAATTCTTTTGATGTTTGTGCTTATATTATTAAAACTGTTTTTGGACAGTATTTCATCAAAGTGTTTCTACATATGAATTCAAATATACCTGGAATAAATGGTGACGAGTGCAATATTGTCATGTAATGGATCATGTCAGTTTGTCTGTTGGTGTTTTTAGCTCCGCCCCCAGGTGGAACAGAGCTGCTCATCTCCTCCATTTTACAGAAACATGGGCGGGGCTTACGTTATGTTAAGAGAAGAAGAAAAAATGTAAAAAATTCACCTGATAGCACCAGAAGAGGAGCCTAAAAATAAAGACACCCCCCACACACTTTTTTTAAAAAAAGAAATGTGTTGGTTTGGTTTCAATTGGATTTTTTTAAATCAGTTTGATTATATACATTTGACATCATCAATAAATGGAACACTATAACTTGTTCTGACAAGTTGAAATAAAACCTATTTTGCTAACATCACGACTAAGTTATATTAAAATGTAACTTTAAAAAGAAAAAAAAACCATCCTATGCGTTTTAAGCATAAAATGATTAATTTGGATTAATCCAGTTAAAATTGTAGACAATGTTTAATCAAATCTTTAGCTGATTCTTTTGTCAATTCTGCTTTGTGATTTAGGTAAGGTTTACAGATTTACATTTTGCATGTACTGTTAATTGTTTGTATAAAATGAAGCTAATAAACACTGACTGCTGTCATTGCTCTGGTTTCTTTTCATAGTGCAGAATGAAAGGCCTTTATAAATGTATTAACTGTTAAAAAAACAAACTGATCATTAATCGTTTAGGTGTTCATATTGTTTTCTACTTTACTGTAGCTCTTTCTCTCCTGAACTCTCATTGCACTTCCTGTAAAGATGCTGCTCAGAGGAAATCAGCTTCAATTCTATTAAAAACAGTTTGTACAGAGCAAAGATGTTTTTTTTATTGAAAAACTACAAATGAGTGTAAATGTAATGTTTCAATCTTATTATTTTTCCATAAAATCAGATTATATTTATCTATCAATATTGCCAAAAATAAGAAATATCATTTTGGTAAATTATATTCTTTAAAAACAACAACAACAACAACAACAACAACAACAACCGCACCCCCTTTAATAACTGAAATGATTTCAGAGAGCAGACAGATCACTTTATAATCCTATATGTCATTTTTTTCACTTTTAAAAACTTTTACTCAGTGGCTACTGATTTGGTTTCTTAAAAAGGTCCTCTGAAACGCCTGTGACCATCCGAAGAAATACTAAATATTATTTCTTATACATTCAATTATCCTTGATGGTAGATGTTAGAAACGCTATTTCACTGCAGTGTAAAGAACAATCAACTTCTGAGTGGGAACAGGAACTCCACTTCATCACACCGCCTGTTGGTGATTATTTTCCGAAAACAGCACGTTTTATTCCTAAATAAAATATGAATAATAAAATTCATTAAATAAAATTAAAAAATTAAATTAAATTAGGAATTCCTGAATAAAATTGAAATAAAAGAAAAGAAAAATAATAAAAAGAAAAAGAAAAGAAAATTAGGAATTCCTAAATACAATTAAAATTAAATAATATTTAAAAAAAGAAAATAAATTAAATTAAAATGAGGAATTCCTTAATAAAATTTCATAAAATTAAAAAATAAAATAAAATGAGGAATTCCTAAATTTTTAACTAATCACATAAGGCGACACCAAACTGAGAACACGGGGGAGAATTTGGACAGAAGCGAACTTGGACAGTCTCATGATGGATCAGTTTCTTTTTCCTGAGAAGTGAACTTGTGCTGGTAGGACTGAAGAAATAATAATAATAATAATAATAATAATAGTGAATGACTTCAGAAAGTGGAAAAACAGACATACCAGGACATGCTCTGGATCCACTCTGACCCTGACCAGGATAAATACATTTATAGTAAATAAATAAACAGAACTGAATTTCAGTAGTATTTTAAATATAATGACTATTATTAGAATATAAAAGAGAATAGACATATTGCCACTGTATAATATTGTACAATAATATTATATATTATATATAAAACCTTTATGGAAGTTTTGAAGAGTCATGAATACAGTCCTCAATTTTTTAGAGGAAGTGAAAAGAGGGAAGAATAATTTTATTATTATTATTATTTTTATTATTATTATTATTATTATTATTATTATTACTACTACTACTACTACAGCAATCGCACAGTTCAGCAGGTTACTGTCTGCTCTGAACGTCTTATTTTGGTGATTTTAACAAAAATGCTGAACGTTTTATTATTTATAGACCCTCCTAAGAATTTAGCATGACCAACCTGCGGACGGTGAATGAACTGAGTGAGCTGGAGGAGTCTGGATTTGGCTGGTTTTATCCAAGACACGGCCTCGAGCTGCTGTACTGGTTTCCTATCAACAATAAGATGTGTTTTAGGTACAATCCAAGTCCTTTAGTTTTTTGACAAGCTGCCAGATTACGTCTGGGAAGTTTATACCCATCGCCGTGATCACAGCAACATGGACAGTGCCATAATCAACGCTGGCAAGAGCGCTGGGTTTTATAACGTTCACGTGACTGAGCACGGTGATCAGTCAGATTTCACCAAACACGCCACCTACAGCATCAGCAAGAACCTCATTAGGAAGATCACACATCTGACCAGAGATCAGTTTCTGCAGCAAACTGGGTATTTAAGCTACCAAGAGGACATCAAAGTTCTGAGGAGGACACGGTCATCAATTTTTAGGAATATGATCAATCAATACAGTATTCATGAGGAAAAAAATACTAAACATGCACACCTGAGAGGGAGGAACACTGCTGCAGATGCTACAACACAGCATACAGCATAAACTAAACATCCCATATCCCATATCACTGCAGTATTGTTTTTCAAACAGAATATACGTAGTCGTGTATGAAGCTATAAATGTTATTCAATGTCTGTGCTCATCGTGAAGCGAGCCTCATAAACTCAAATAAGTAAACTGTAATGTAATCCTCACTGCCAGAGAAATCCATTAATTATTAATTATTAATTAATCAATCAATCAATCAAAGGACACTCAAGTGTTGAGTTTTTGATACATTTTTGTCATTTTAACCGTACCTGTATTTTTTTTCCTGATGAGCATGAATAATTTTGCAATCATTATCTTGTTCTACAGTTGTTAGATATGACACATTTTGATAAAATATATCAAGTTAAAATAAAATTTAAAAAATCATTAAACAATAATAATGAAAACTTTTAATCTTTTATGGACAAATGACTGATTTGCACTAACCCGGGTAATAACTATAGAGAATACGTTTAACAAAATCTTTTGCTGATTCTGTTGTTGATGCACTTTGTACTTTTGTTTGCAAAGGACGAAGTTCATGCATCATTTTCCACGTGGTTGTGTGCATAAAATGTCATACGTCACACTACAGGCTGTATTCTGACTGAAGCTCAGCATGGAAGGCATTTATAGATACAGATATATAGATTCAGATAATAAACAAACTGATCATCAATTCTACAGGGTTTGTTTTTTTTTTGCTTTATTGTGTACTTCCTGTAATGAACTTTCACTGCACTTCCTGTAAAGACGGCACTCGGTGAAGTGTTCTGGACCATTTGATGATTGTTGTTTTGAGGAAACACTCTGCGATTCCTTAAAAACAGTAAGTATGAAGAAAATAATTTTGACATTACAACAACAAATGAGTTTAGGAGGAATGTTTCTTACTAGTCTTATTACAACAACAATTGTGTATTTATCTATCTATGACAAAAATCAGAAATATCATTTTGGAAAGTTGAAAAACAGTAACCTGTGAGGGTAAATTACTCCAGATATCATGTGATTTCCTCTTTTAAATAGTTTTGATTATACTAATTTACCATCTGAACAACTTCTGATGCATGATTTTATCAAGCAATGTGATGTTGTGGAAAAACAACACAGCTGTTATGTTCCTTGTGATACATCGTTATAGACGTTTATATAGTTCCTTGTTATCACATCGTTATAGACTCATATTATGGTGTGATTACAGATTAACCACAATCCCTTGAGTTTGTCTAGGAAAAAAGGTGTCTACGCTTTAGTAATCAGTAGAAGTTACAGAGAATTTGGAGGAGAATTTGCACTTCCTATACAAGTTTCACTTTGACTCACAAAGTTCATCACAGAGGTCAAGCCCTCAATCTCCTTAGACAACTTCAGGAGCCATTGGTGATAGGGCATTCTCTCCAACCGTCTCCTGATCTCCTCCAGCTTCCTCTGGTTCTCTTCACACATCTGTCCGAGAGCCCTTTCTCTCCTGTTTCTGCTTCTCCGAATCCTGTGACGCTTCTTGGCTTCTCCTTGCTTCTGCCTTTTTACCTGCTTTAGGGTCTAAATGCACACAGTCCATCACAGATGAGTCTCCTTCGATGTTCCCAAGGTGAAAAAAACCCACAACTTTTTGCAGACTTTTAATGGATGATACGATTAATTAATTAACAAATTAACAGTGACATTTTTTGTATATAATATTGGCTCCAAACGGTGTGCCATAGATCTTTTTAAAGTTGTATTAGCAGCCAAAACCTATATTTTAGCATGACCTCAAACTCCTGACAGTGGCGTTGGATTTAATACAGCTCCTCGCTCGAGTTAATGAGAGGACAGAATGATTTAATGTTTAATATAACAGCATGTCTAATCACGTTTCTTGATGATATATTCACTTAAAAAACAACCCCTTTTTTGTGCACTTGACCCCTAATGGTGATCGGCTTCTAACAAAAATATTAAACCTTTTATTAATAGATTCTCCCAGGAATTCACCATGAGCAACCTACGGACGCTGAACGAACTGACTGATCTAAGGAAGTCTAGATTTGGTCGACCTTATCCAAGACACGGGCTGAAGCTGCTGTACTGGTTTGCTAATGACTTCCTGTATTTTAACAACAACAATAAGATGTGCTGGCAATACAATCCAAAAAACGGATTTTACGGTTTTCATCAATTTAAGAACAGAATGGACAAAAATGGCGTTAAACTCCTGCCTGATGTGAACCTCAGCTACTACACGGTGGGCAATCTGAACAGTGCAGGAGCAGACGAGCTGCCCGATTATGTCTGCAAAGATTACGGTGGCTTTAAAAAGATTAACAACAAGGACCGCATCATAGTCAGCGTTGATGATCAGTGCGTAGACAGAGTCTATGTGACTGAGCACAGTGATCGGACAGATTTCAACAAGGAAGCCACCTACTGCATCAGCAGGGGCCTCATTATGATCATCAGGGACATGACCTTAGAGGACTTTCTCATGAAAACTGGGTATTCAAGATCGGTAGTGAACTACAGTGGACTTTCTCAGAGAACTGAGTTTTGGAGACCGCAGGAGAACATTGATCAAAGTCCTGAGGAGGCCAAAGTCACCAGTTTTTGGGATGATAATGAATCAACAAACTGCTGCAGATGTGTCATACTTTAGACTCTAAGTATAGGTGATACAGTAAATCATCAAACACTAAGTCTACAGGAATTTGAACCAATCACATGATTTCTGTCGGTTCTAAGAAAATCTACAACAGCTAATTTGATCTTTTGCTCTAACCGTAACTGTAGCCCTTCATACAAATAAGACTGTATTACAACACAGCTGATGTGTATACTGTATAAACTACATATCTCATGCAATGAGTGATATTTTCAGCTAAAACATATCACTGCAATATTTTTTTCAAACAAAATGTTTTCTTAATTATTGCATTTTTTTCCTCACAAAATGCTTGTTTCAAAATTATCTGCCCCCTAAGACGGCATAATTGGGCCATTGTAGGTTAAAAAATAAATAAATAAAGAAAGAAATATGGAGCTGACAGAGGGGGTAATATTCTGAGGAAAAACAAAAAAACCTCAGAATTTCCAAGAATAAAGTTGTAAATTTATGAGAAAAAAATCAGAAATTCTGAGATTAAAAAGTCATAAATGTATGAGAAAAAAAAACTCGGAAAAATAGTGGGGGCTTTTGTGCATTAGAGGGGGTAATATTGTTTAAAACAAAACCTCAGAATTTCCAAGATTAAAGTTGTACATTTATTAGAAAAAAAATCAGATACTCTCTAAGATTATAAAGTCGTAAATTTGCAAGAAAGAAAAAAAACACTCAGAAATTCTGAGATTAAAAAGTCACAAATTCATGAGGGGAAAAAAAAAACTCGGAAAAAGAGTTTTTAAAAAAAATTAATTGATTTTTTTTGTGAAGGAACCAGGTCGCATCACTGTACAGGCTGGATCGATGTCATCGCACCACAGACACCACAACTGAGCTGAGAGTTACAGGAAATAGTCTTTCCTCCTCGATCGTGTAATAGAAAAGAATAAAGCGCAAAGAGATTTTCAACTACATTTCCCAGAATGCACTGCAGCCAGGAAGCATGTGATT
>JAOTRR010000043.1:30595129-30610967 GCA_028570945.1 Gogo arcuatus | reverse complement strand
AATTATTTCTTGATGAGGGATTTGTTTTTCTCTGAATACATTTTTCAATTAAAGGTTGGATTTTTCTCATTTTTTCAGTGTGAGTTGAAGTGACTTCACCAAATGGTGGATTTTTTTCTAACCCTTTTTCCTAATCTTTACAAGGGGGGACAATAATCGTGGAGGGTGCTGTATACCCAATTTGATTTGAGAACATGTCTACTGCAAATTCAGAGAATGCACGCAAAAACAGAAACGTGCTGCAAATAGCCACAACACAACAGAATTATTCACAAACAAAGAGAGGTTTCTGACCGGAAACCTTTTTTTGTACTTCTCTTTGCTATAGAATGTAACTTTATTGACGATTTAAGCCTTAAGATTTCTGCATTTGCTAGTGTTGTGGCCTCTCTAGGCCACCGTGCTTTTCTGCTGTATTGAAGTGAATAAAGCAAACAACAACAATAATGTAGCTTGTCATGTTACACAAACACCAAAAAGCGCAAACTACGGCAGAACACTTTCCCATGTCGGAAAACCGTAAAGTCACAGCATTTTTACGTCAATGATTACGTGATTTTATTTTATTGTTTTATGTGCAGCATTCACTGTACAAGTCCTTGTGTAAATTATTACATTAGAAATGATGTATTACAACAAGCACATTAATATAAGCCTGTCATTTGCAGAGATGCTGCTCTAGAAAACTAATCAACACCTTCTGGTTGATCAGATCCGAGCACTATGGTATATAATTTGACGACACTCAACAAGTTATCCAAGATAATACATGGTTATAATTAATCACTGTGCTGAATCACAGGATCATTTTCTTTCTTTTTTGTTGTTCCAGAAATATACTAGCTTCGATGTAAGACCCCCTTTCCTGGCTGCATTAGCCCCTTTTAGCCGATGCCAGTGATTGCCTCATGGCGCTTGCATGCACAAACAAACCATTTTAAGTGTGACAGAGGCCACATCATAACTCATAGCTGGCGCACGCCGTTGACATTAGTAATAACAGAGACTGGAAAAATGCAGGTCCAGATAACGACGGCTCTGTAACTCGTTAGCTCATTACAAGGGCATTAAAAAGCAGTGAAGTAAGAAGAATTGCTCTGATAAGTACGTTTTATGCTATCTCTATTATCACTGGCATGTGTAAACATATTTATAAGTGAATTACACTCACATTAAGCGTAGAAAGATTTTATTTTAAGCAATTGCAATAAGTGATGTGTTATTTTGCAACAGTTTGAGAGAAATAAAGCATGACAAATATTGGGAATGCAAGAGGAACCATATTAGTGGTGACAGTCTGCCCTGAAATAATTATGTCACAACTTGTGTGAGTGTGTGTGTGAGAAAGTGTGTGGCATGCAGCATGTGGGTGGATCCTATTCTTAAAGCCACAGATCAGTGTTTTTACAGCACAGCGTTTTTTGTTTTTTGTTGGGGTTTTTTTGCTCCCTTACAGTTTTACTATATAAAACGAATGCTGTGGCCTTGAATGGAAACGCTGAACATGGGAAAACCATATTGGATGCTTTTCATTCATGTTTTCCCATGTTCAGCTCCAATATAGAGCTGAAGGAGTGAGGTCAGGGAGTTGCACTTTTAAAAAAAAAAGCACCCTTTTTAAAGCTGCACACAGATCTGTGAGCTCCTGCGGTTCCATTTCTGTAGGAAGAGGGACCGAGGCGACAGGAAACAGTATAATGTAGCCCTAAATCACAGCAGTCTGAACTCTCACTCACACACTCAATAACTCGGGTTCGGCTCAGCCGGCTTTAGTCTTGAGAATGTAATAGAGCAATGTTAAGGTCAGCGAGAAGAATTAAAGTCATGCTAACATCGCACCATGCTTTTGTCTTGCAACATGTTCAGTACTTTTTATTGTGTAGCATTGGAGCAGTTAGCATACAGTTCAACCGCCTTATTGTACTCCTCCTTTTACCCATATTAATGAAGGAATCATGCTAATATAGCCTGTAGCTAAGTAAAAATACCGTGGATGATGCTTATAGCGCAAGAAAGTGTGTTAGCTAACAGTGTGTATTTACAGTAAGGAAACAAACTCAGTGCACGGATAATGTGAAGCTTGTTGTCACTCAGGGTGCGTCACTTAAGCCTCTATATCTTACACATTTGAGCCCCGATAATCCACTTTACGATTCATTTTGGTGTTCGGTGACTAGCTTGGCAAATATATTGAAAGCAGCGACTCGTCATGTCGTGTGTACCATCCAGTGAAACAATTTTCAAGTGATCGCTGAACCTTTTTCAAGCATGTTTCATTTCCTTGGTGATGAATTTCCCAGTGTGAAAACATCTGAGACTAAGTGCAAACATATTTGCCAACCCCCTGAGAATGAAAAGCAGTAGATCAGATTGTGTGATGCAGTTGTGCCCTTCTAGGGGGGTTCGGGGGCATGCCCTCCGGAAAATTTTGCAAAAAAAACCCAGATGTAAAATGGTGCATTCTCCTAAAATGGTGCCTCGATGCTTTGATGCTGGATGATCCGACGACCAAGTAGCCTTGAACTTGTTGTCATAGCGAATCTTTTTTTTTTCTTCGGAGTGTTCATCGTTCATGATCACCAGTTTGGTTTTTACAAATACTGGCACAATTTGTTATAATATGTGACCTCATTGCCAATTGGCTAGAACCATAACGAGAACCAATGGAATGGTGCGATAGAGCGATACAATTTAGATTCAACATCATTATCGCGCCGTTCCATTGGCTCTCGGCTTCACTTAATATGACTATTTGACACTATATACTTGTATGCCCTGTGCCAAAAACAGCTGAAGCGAGGTCAGAAGAGCAAATCCAACAGTGTTCGCTGATTTATTTTGTAATGCAGTATTTTTTAGAGCTAAAATCAGTAGGTGGTATTCACCTGTCAAAATCAGTAGACTACTGTGTGAATCGGTAGAGTTGGCAAGTATGGGTGCAAGTAGAGCAATGAGAAACAGCCAATGAGAATTCAAGAGAAAATCAACTTCTTCTGCTCTCACGCACAGCAGATTCCTGAATCCAGTTTGTCATCCATATCCAGTATTTGTGATTCCTCTGATTCCTACCTGCACACAGTGTAAAAACAGTTACGTTTCTTGTCACATTATACTTCCTGTGTCTCCCAAACCAATAGTTCCTCCATATTTTTTTCTTGTTTCCATACCAAGCCAAGCAGTGACAGTTACAGTACATGATACACAGTTCTCACGCTTATGTCCGTGAGAAAGCAGGATTTGGGGATCAGGCGCACGGATCGTGTCGTACACGACGTGAGCCTCGTCTACAACACCAAACAACTGATCGCAAGCAATTCAAGTCATGTAGTGTGAAAAGGTCAGCGCTTCTGAGATTTTGAAAAGGCAGCATTAGCATTAGCATTAGCATACACTGCATAAAGATCTAAACTCTAAAGTGATGTGTTTCATTTAGGAAAATGGTGGAAAACACGTTTCAGTGGCCTGCCTGCACTTTACAATGACAATCAGTACGTTTACACACACATTATTGGAATAATTCTACTATTATTCCAAATACAATATAACAATACTCGCAATTTGATATGGGTCATGTAAACAGCATATTCTGTTTGGATATTCCGAATTTAGCCTTATTCTGAATTTAACAGTTTCCGAATCAGACATGTGGGATATGCTGGTATTATTCAGGTTTTCAGAGCATTCTTTGGACATGTATACAGTGCATTTGGAATATGCGTCTCATTTGGGGATTTTATGGCAGTTTGATTGCAACACATGGCCTCTTACCTGTTTACGTTAGCTCTGCGTATTGTCCACAAACTAACTAGACAATCAGAGTACGCACGGCTGCTTGTAAACGGGAATATTAGTGGAATATTGATTTTCATTAGTCATGTAAACAGCTTAGTGGGAATATTGTGTTTTTTGGGGTAAGAGCAAAAACTGGAATATTTTATGCATGTGTCAGAGTAAACAGTGGTTAAATGGAACAGCATGTGTCATCATGGATGCACATTTTCCTCTCACTCTACACTGGATGATTACAATAATGTGAAAAAGTGATTTTACAGCATCATGAAATAAACCTGAATGATTAACAGTAACAGGTTAGATGTATGTGCTGTTATTTGCATCTCTTAATAGTCTAAATAATCTCACGTGTTGCTTTAGAATGCCTGTTTTGGAGTCCACCCACAGTCGAGTCCCACTGTGAGACAGGATATGATGTCAGCGTGAATGCTGATGATGTCACAGGCTGCTGTGCCAAAAGCAGGATGCCTTTTCCTCCTCCGGCTGCAGCTTCCATTCCCTTTATTATAAATGTTATCAGGGGATTACAAACACACATAAATGTGACAGAGGTTTGCATTAACTCATGTTCATTCTCATATTCCGGCAGGGAGGAATTCTCTGATACAGCAGATGTGTTTACAAGTATCCTAGCGGTGAGAACGAAAGCTCGGTGTCTAGACACCTCCTTCTATTTCTCTCGAGCAGATAAGTGGGGGGATGACTACATGACATTCTTCCACCTCAACCGATCACCCCAATCTGCCTAAGAGTGATTCATTCTTCTCCTAAACACCTCCACTCTTACACAGCTGTCTAATACGAGTGCACTTTGGAGCAACTCCCTCTCTTTAATGATTCTTGATAAAACAGCTCCCTCGGAAACGATGCAGCTTTCAGAAAACACCAGAAATGTTCAATATCTCCATAAGCTTTGTTTACCTTTCCCACACAGTATGTTTTCCCACAGCACTGTTAAATTCTTCGTTCTGATTGGTCAGAAGATTGTGATTGATTGATTGATTGATTAACTGATTGATTGAGAGTTATTATTGATATGGTGAAGGTTTCTGTGAGGAGACATTTAAGTCACGGTTTATGGAAGGAGTCTCCAGTGTCAGCGCTTTGTAACACTCAGAAGTAAAGCTGTAGCATTTCTGTAAGTCAGCTGTCAGTTTTCCAACACAAGAAAGTTTCTCGTAAGTTTTCTTACTTATTTATTACTTTTAAAAGAGACAGAAAAAACAGAGGCGGCAGAGTGGTAATGGATGCTATAACAAAACGAGAGGAACTCGCTCATTTTGCGAACGTTCCACAGATTCAAGATCTGTCCAGTGTGCCGCACACGAAGCCCACCACACACGAGACATCAGCCGGACGGACACGGACGTGTCTCTAATTGCTACCAAAATACACTCTTGTCCTGAGAGATTTAGCGAGCTGGTCGGGTGTGATATGTAGGGAAGATGGCAGCACCAGTGATGGCGCGCCATGTAATTTTCACTAATGACGCCTGTGGCAGCTTCATGCAAAAGAATGTACGTCCCATTCCTCTGAAGTCCAAGTAGCAGCATCTTTAAACTATTACAGCAGTTTTCAGCCGTGATTTTTTCTTTTTTTTTTTCCACATGCAGGCCACGACCCAAGCCGACTCTAAACTCTCCTGCATTTACACGCATTCAATTTCCTATTTAATGGCTGCACCAATATTTTTACTATGAATTGAAAAGGTGGAGTTAAATAATTTTTAAAAAAACACATCTATAATAAAACTTCATTTCCATGCTTTTGATTTTTGCATTATTCTTTTCTGTTGTTGCTTCTTCCAGCAACTTTACTGTTACAAAGTGCTTCAAGAAGCGCCATTCTCTTTTATTCCGACTCATAAATGCTCGTCCGTCCTGTTCCTTCTGTAAATACTCCTGATTCATATGGCGGAGATGATTAGGAAGTGACAAATAAAAACGGCATATGAGGCCGCAGATTAAAGGCGCCCTTAATCTTCAAAGAAACTTTCTCTGAGTCCATCCAAATTTCCATGCTGAATTTTCCATGAGCAAGACACATCTAAGGAAGAGAAGAAAGAATGTAAACATGCATTGTTTACAAGGAGCTAACGCATGGATAGCAAAATGGATCTTTCAGCAAATACCACAAAAGAAAACACCAAGGGATTTATTTAGATCTGCCCTCTGACAAGTGAAGCGCACAGATTTGCAACCTTTATAAAATTCTTCTCACGAACGTGTCTCGCGCACCGAATATCCTCCTGCTTGATTGTCCTCTAAGCCCACAAATGCACTTTAATCACGCTATTCTTCTGAACTCGTTTTCTCCTTTTGTTACCTGATGCTAGTGTGCTATCCTCAGATGCGTGTGGGTACAGATAACGGAGGGTGGAAGGGAAAAAAGGAGGAAAGGAGGGAACGGGGGGCTTTCTGGAGTTGGGGTGGCTAGGTCAGTGTGCCTGCTCCTGCTTTGATTGACAGATGAGAATAGCTTTATCAGTCTGGCTCCATGCTAGGTTTTGTCTCGGGATTGTTTGGCTCTGAGGCGTCTAGGTCAGAGAGAGAGAGAGAGAGAGAGAGAGAGAGAGAGAGAGAGAAATAGGGCCTACATATGGTGTTTGACAGTGTGGGAATCCATGTCTGGTCAATAAGTCACTGTGGACAAGAGCATCTGCCCAACATAAATAAAAAATGTAAACACACACACACACACAGTCATTTACACTAATACACATCTCATGCACAAACATTGTCAATCATATACACTTATGTTTGTTCGTCCTTCATATTTGGCATCTTTATTTTTACACTGGAGCTGTAACACTAGCTAAAACTTTACACCTACGTACATATTATTATGAAATAATAATTCTTCGGTGATGTCTCACACACACACACACACACACACACACGTCATATATAAACATGAACTAAACTTCACCTTCAGCAACAAGAATCAGTTTTCTTAACACAGTCTGGATTGACTCCGCCCCTAAACCCCACCTCCTGACATTTTGCAAATCAATATTGTTTACAGGAGGCATATGAAGATTTCATTAACATTTAAACAAATGTCAGTTGGTGTGTTAATGCTGACGTTCATGGTTTGTTCATGTTAACAAGTGCAGTAAATAATATTCGTCAAGGGAACCTTAGTGTAAATTGATAAAAAAAATGACTTTAATAGATATCGTAATAGTATCAAATCAACAGTTCCTGTATCCTACGTCCACATTAGTGAGCAACAGGCAACCGTTTGTTTTCATTTGTCGTGACAGATAAAGCAACAAATCCAAACAACTCCCTCAAACGAATGCTCAGACCAATCACATGGTGTGTTTGGAACAACACTTTTTTGTCTCCCCTTCCTGCAGTTACTTCCTGTGTGCTGCTTGGCTCAAGGGAAAACAGAAGAAAAATTCATAAAAGTGGTTTCATCTTATCCTGTCATATAGAACCTAAAGCTTGGAAGGAAGTATAGCAGAGATCAGAAAGTGTTTGTAGCTAATAGGCTACGTTTAATAGCTAACATGAAACCTGGCATGTAATATGTAAATCAAGCAAACACACCCTGATTCACACTGATTAGTGTGTTATTTCATTTGTATTTATCTAGAAGAATATCTGTAGAAATATAGGCATACCGTATAGTGGTGCCTTTGGTGCGTGACAGCTAGCATGTGCTGCTAATCCGCTAACAAAGCTAATACAAATATGAAACAATGAATTTTCACACCTTTTTCATTTTGTTAAGATATTTGAATACACTTTAAACCAAAGTAAATCGGATACTGCAGTAAATCTTGCGATGTAGGTGATACATATCGGCTCATATCCTTTCTCGGTACACGCCCACAAGAGAAAAGCTACAAGCAACACACACAACTTGCCCCTCGCTAATATGAATGCATGGATATAAAATGATGGACATGCATTGATAAAAGTGTCTCCAGTGATTAAGAGTGATTATGGCGGAAATCTCTCTTCACGAGAACATGGGTCAAATTTCACTTGACTCGTCTCAGCAGGGTTCACCAGGAACCCAGGAAGCCATCTGATTTAACGTCTATCTGTCTACAGACTGTTATTAGAGAGAGACAGAGAGAGAAAAGAGAGATAGAGATAGAGAGCTTCAAGTAGCTTAGCTGTCTTCAGACGTGTTCACAAGCAAGGCTTCATAGCTCGCCAGAGGCAATGAGGCGCTCAGGTAGAGAAGAGAAGAATCAAGGGGTACTTGGGTGTGCAAAGGGCTCTCAACACCAGATTAATCTCATTGTCTGTCTTCAAGACCCACCTCAAAACAAGAGCTCTCGCTTGAACTATGTGTAAGCTGTCATTCATCCAGCGTGAGTTCTGCTTCAGTTATGAGACAGCGATACGATTACATACAGTATGTCTACATAAGTTTCGCTGGAGCAGCGCTCCGCTTGGGTCTTCTCCATGATAGCATGCAATGTATCGGAGTGAGTATCAGTCGTGAGCCACTTCTCGAAGGCCCTCGAACTATATAGGAAAATATATTTGCAGCAGGAAACAAATCCAAATGATGAACTGTGTCTTTGATGGTCTTTTGTTTTCCCAGAGCTCGAGTAAGGTTCTTATTTATGGAATTATACAAGGAGCTTGTTTTTACGGTTCACAACCAGTGCAGCTCAGTGAAGTTCCTCCTTACCAGATGTCTCTGAATTAGCAAACAAATACAGACGATGTAGCTGAAGGACACACTGTAGACACATTCACATGTGCATTCACACACACACACACTCGCTCACTCACAGTTCTGCGTGTAGGCTACATTTACGTATTATATACAACAAAATGCACATTTTTAATAAATGTTTCACAATAAAGTCTCTCAGTCTCTTTTTTTTTCAGTAAATCTCTACTTAAACCACGCCCAGTTCTTCTCTAGCCGGGTTTCTATTGTAGTTTTGCACACAATAGAAATGAAATTTTAAAAATTGTGAATGAGTTTCCATGAAGTGATGTTATGCGATTAAAGCTGGGTTTCTCCTCTCGCGATAGTTCTCACAGAGCACTCTTTTTTCGGAAAGGTAGCATTTCCATTTGCTCTTCATGTCATGTCATGTGACTTAAATGCGCAAAATGTGTTTCCATTTCAATTTTGTGAAACATTGCTTTGTTAAATCATCTGAAAAACCACCTCATGTGAGCATAAAATGTGAGCGTTTTTTTTTCCATGGAAACACGGCCAATGATGTCAGACAGATGTTCTGATGTGAATTAGGACACTGTGTGACTTACTAGGTGTGTTTCGATGAACCTGCTTAATGCGTAATATGAAATAGCGAACTAAAAAACGTAATGGAAACACGTGAATTTAAAAAAAACTTAAAAATTGCAAAAAAAACGCTCACGTTTTATGTTCATATGAGGTGGTTTTTTTAGACGATTTGACAAAGCAATATTTCACAAAATTGAAATGGAAACACATTTTTCACATTTAAGTCACACGACATGACATGAAGAGGAACAAAATCAACAAAAAATCACCGGGCCAACACTTTCCAGGTCTTGGAGATCCGTCGTCATGTTTAATTGGAATGATTATCGCGAGAGGAGAAACCCAGCTTTAATCACATAACACCACTCAATAAAAACACAGACCATTCGTAATTGTGTTGTCAACTTTTTTTTAAAAATCACTTCTATTTTGGGCAAACGGAAACCCGCCTCTTGTCACATATAAACGTGAAAAAAAACTTCAGGACACTGAAATGATATGGCGATGATGGCAGCCATCTTGGAAAACCAGCTCTGTGCATTTTGGTATCATTCCATCCTTGGATTTTTTTAAGCTTTTGAAGGTAGAATTGTATCATAAATCTGTACAATCAAGTGATGAAAAAAAACACAATTTGGACATACAACTTCGTAAATACAGATTTGTCCTGCTGCTGTTTTACAAAATAATTCATATTACAAATAAGATGTCATGGATGTAGACTTGTGCATATATGTATAAAGATTTTATAATAGATAGACATCCCTTACTTGTTAGCTACGTACATTTCAGAACAAAATATTAAACATCGGATACCAAACACGTCTCAGCTGATTTGCAGTAAATGTAACAAAACCCATTTGTGTCCACCTGAACTGACACCAAGGTTCTCTGAGGTGTTAATTCAATTACATCAATGTGTTCGGTTAACACTGTAGGTGATAATTCAACATGTTTAGAGTCAATTTAACACATTAGGTATTAATTCAACCCAGTATGCTATTATTTACCCTCTCGAAATATTTCATACAGTCTTCTGGAATCGTTCTTGTTTACGCACTGCTAAATAAACACTATATCAGTGTGGAGACACTTCCTGTTCTGTACTCCTTTGCTCTACATCGTCTTCGTAACTAAAGATCCAGAGTAATGACATAACCGAATATGAATGCATTAGTCAGAACGAACAAATGATACAAATATGAGACATGCTTTTTGCGAGACAATTACAAATGACATCTGATGAAGACTAGAGGCATGCATCAGGACTGGAATCGCACAAGCAGGAGGTTTTAACATTCATGTTGGCGTGAGAGAGCGGTCATACATACTGTATATGAAACTCATGGGACAAAGAAAGACAATGTTTGTTAACATGAATGTGCTTTTGTTCATTCATCCTGACTAAGTGCCCAGTCAGGGTGGTGCTGGTTTAACTTCGGCGACTAGTTTGTTTCGATTTTGGGAAAATGGACCAAATAAAATGTGTTTGAAAATATTTTTGAGAAGAATTATAACCTGGAGAGATGTAGCTGAGGTTGAGAAACTGTTAGATCCAGGATTTACACACCACGCTGACACAGTATACATTTAAAAGTAAAGAAAAAAACTCACTTCTGGTTTAAATCTGAATATTTGAAGCACCAAGAAGGTCCAAGGTTCTAGCACAAGCCCATCTCAATCTTTAGGTTTATCATACAATGAAATGAGTACTCAGATGAGTCAGATGATCAATCCTTTAATATCATGAACTCCTCACCGATCTTGTGAGACTGTCTTTGCGACTTCGTATCCAGTAGAAGCTCCCTGCACAGACGCTCTCACCTCCACCCGAGCTTCATCTCCATCTCTTCCTTCTTGCATGACCTCTACTAAATGGCACACGCAAATTTCAATACACTTATTCAACTTGGGAAGTGAGTCATGAGCATCTGAAGATGGCCATTGTGGAAAAGGAGGCACGATTAGTTCTGCTGCAGGCAACGCGTCTCAAAAGGGTCAGACAATAATTGGATTTGTTTGAGAACTGTACATTTGTGCTAATGATGGAAGGGACCACCAAGAGGAGCGCAGGCCACTGGCAAAAACAGGGGAACCCCGACTTTACCATCAACAAGCGCTTCTTCTACGCTCATCTCAGCTGTTCTGCACACATGGAAGTGTTCTCAGTGGTGTGCACGCAAAATCTTCTAAATGCTTTTTCTGTCCAGGCCTTATATTCATTATTGCTAATTATAATAATCATTACAAATATGCTGCCAATGTAACCCAAAGCTTTCAATGTAAATAATCTTGCTTACACAAAGTTCTCAGAGTAAATCGTCTTAATTAAAAAAATCTACAATCGGAGCCCTAGCTCACTCAGAGGACTTTGACACTACAGCGTTTCCGCTGGGATTTCTCATTGTTGCTGTGATCTCGCAGGGTTCAGGGTCAATTCAGGAGTTTGCTGGAACATCGGGTTGGAAATTCTGCTGAGCCTTTGATGAGCACTGACACATTGGTCTGTTTACAAAGTCGTAAAACCACCTGATCGCATTTTTTTAGGAGAAATTACACCTCAAAGCATTTGTGTAAAAGTCATGCGCGGTCAGAATGCCTTTCTCAAACGCACTCTTTGTAGTGCAAAGGATAGGAATTTGCACGCTTAGTAATGAGAAGGAGACACGAACTTCATGTCTGAAGATTTCATTTAGTTTCTCAGGATAGTGCGCTTATCTTTGTCTGTTTTTCTGTCTCTCTGTCTCTTTCTCTCTCTTTCTCTCTTTTCAGGGCTCTTATCAGACAACCCTGAGGCACCCATAACTTACACTCCTCTGTGAAAGTGCAGCTTAGCCTGCTAGCAAAAAAGCATGGTCAACATAGTATTCTCTCTCTCTCGCTCGCTCTCGCTCTCTCTCTCTCTCTCTCACCCCCCCCAGCTGTGCTTCTGAACTGTCAGGTCTGGTCAGATAAGAGTTGATCGATGACTAGCTTGCTGGCTCCGTGCTGCCCCAGCCTCACCGTGAGCTCCATGTTCAGACAAGGCTGAGACTCCACAATGTTACAGAACCAAAGATTGACCCCTGCAGCACACCGTACATGCAGTAGCCATGTTTCAAAAGTGCATCATACCTCGAATTTATTTACAAAAGACCCTGACATACCAAGCTGAATGGCATCTATCAGCTCGTATGATGTAGCCAGCCATGTTTTTGTCCAAAAATATCCAACAGATCAATTTAGATTTGTGTGAAAATCTCACGTAGGTTAGTTTGCTTGGCTACCTCTTAAACTGCATTGCATTTAATTAAACTTTATGTCAAAACTATTACAGTAAAACACAGGATCCCAAACCCTTGTCCTGAACATTTCATTTGAGTTTTCTTTTCTTTGCTCTAACACACCCACGTCGATTCCGAAAATTTACCTGATCAGGTGTGTGAGAGCAGGGAAAACTCTAAAATGGTTGTCCAGGACCAGGGTTGGGAACCTGTGCAGTATAAAATTGTGATAGTGCTCATACTATCTCACACTATTTCAACATGAAATACTCTCTGGATTTTTGCAGTTTTTATTTGTCCATTTTTAATGGTTTACTTCAAATTTAGACTACCGCCCCTTATGAGTTACATCCTTTCACGCAGGCAGGCACAGGACATCTTAGTGGAGTGTAACTTTTTACCAAAAACCTGAGATAATTGTAGATGTTCATCAACATCATTTTGAGATGTAAATCAACTAGAATCTCTGTGCATGAACTAAACCCAGCCAGCATCTAATTTCCAGAAGCATCCACTCACAGACAAGTTGGTTAGAACAGTTTCTACCTGCAGACTATCAGATTACTCAGTTCGTTCTCACTGTCCTCTCATCATTAAGTCACGGTTTTTGTGACCAATAGTAGATGATTTTCTAGATTTCAACACTACATATTCCACGTATTTTCTCTACTGTGTGCTAATTCTTTTGGTATTTAACAGTGCTTTCTTGACGACAGTATCTCAATCAGAGTAAAATACTATTCCTTCATTCTTTAGTTCATGTGTTTTGGTTTATTCAGGATGAACAGATAATAAGTTCTAAACAGATACAATTAGAGGTAAGAATAGGAGGTGGCACTATTCATTTGGATTTTATGTGTCAGATATATACTAGTACATGTGTGAGTCAAATGAAAACCTGGAGAGTGTGATACATATATCAAAGTCCCTCCTGTGCCAGGATCTGATCTCCCATCCCAGTACTAACCAGGCTCTTAAGGCACACCGGACAGTGCCAATCTCCATTTCCATAGCCCTCAGCCTCTCACCTATTACATAGCTAGGGTTACAGTGTGGGGCCAGTTGTCTGGTAACCATGAGAGTTCGACTCGGCGTGCCTTGCCAAATGGCAATAGGTACCATTTTTATGATGGTCTTTGGCATGACCATCCCGATCAAGAGGCCGACACGCTAACCACTAGGCCAGCTCGCGGTATGATACATACTATATACATATATGTCAATTATCATTGAATCTTTTTTCTACAGGATTCCAGACACTCGTTAAGTGCTGGAACACTTTGAAGGAAATGGAGATTATGCGGAAAACTGATACACTTTTGTGACACATATTTGTAATAAACAATAATGCAAAACTCAGCCTCATAGATACACATAATGGCATTGTGTTACACCAACAGTGGAAAGAACAAGACGGAAGTCACAAAACTCATAAAACTCACTAGTCACTTCCAACAGTTATAGTTATAGCTGTTGTTATAGCTATTGTTATACACATTGCTGTGTATTAATAATTGCTGTATATAGTGTATAGGGATAGAAACATGCATTTTCCAGACAATGGCTTTGTAATCATAGTCTATTCTAGTAGTCTGGGTCTTTTATTTGAGAGTCATCACTGTCTGTGTGATTGAAACCCTGTTTAGAGAAAACTCTAAAGAGAGTTATTTAAGTCCATGAAGATCTCCGACATGACAAATGTGACAGGTGATGTGTAAATGTTTAAAGGCAGATAAAGATCTGCTGACTGTAGGGATTTGGGATTTGGGGCTAAAAGTGCAACAATAAACCCATCAGGCTGGTAGAATGGCTAGTGAAATAGATAATGTTAAAAAATGAAGGTGATTAAGGGCACTCTGGAGTGGTATTGAGTATTTTGATGAATACTGAATACTGTATCTGGCCTGTGTGTGTAGGAATCCTGCACTGACTGTACTGGTTTATAGGAGCTTTTTGTAAAATAAACACTGACGGGATATAAATTGTAAACTTCAAATCATTCTTTTCTACTTCATTTTACCTCACGAGAGCAGAGGACTTTAAGAAGGCCAGGAAAGGCCATGCCAAAGTCACAGAGATGGAGAAGGCTCCCAGGACCATGAAAAACTTTGGTTGTGATGAATGTCGGGGCTGAAAGAGCATGAGCACCATATTTGGAGATGGACAGATAAAACGTTAACCTTGCTGCCTCTCAGAATGAACATTCCCAAGCTGTAATAAAATGTGTGGATGATAGTCACTGGACTGCTCGTCATATACAAAATAAATCAGCAGCCAGGTATGTAAACAGAGCGGGTGTGATTTTCCACATGGCACACTGCCGATAGTGCAGCGACTTCCCTTTGCAGCGATCCGCTTCCTCTCGCAGCCCAAAATTAGGTTCCATTACCTGCTGGATTGATGTAATTTATTGTATTTACACCCTGTTGTGCCACATTGTGGCTGTGCCATGATTTATGGCTTTCGCACCCACTCAGACACTTGCGAAATCCAACGGCTCAACTTGTTCCTGCGCAGAACCGAAGCTACAAATAGAGCAGCAATTGTGCATGGATTAGAGCGATATTCAGCTCGCTGTGTATGACCTATATGAAAGTCATCAGCAAGTGAAAGCACCTTAAATCACTGACTGCTCCTCTTTCTCGCACTCATGTGGGAGAAAGCCCAGCACAAAGCAGACAAATCCTCCTTACAGCCTTATAGCCTTTCAGCCTCCATAAGGACTGTGTAAGACTGCACGGCCTCATCTCGCTGCTGAAGAGCAGAACTCGACTCGGAAAGGACACGGTAGTGGAATGCTCTTCAGCGCTTTCTAGGATTCAGACTAGAGTCATGTTGCTTAGACAGTCACTGACTGGTACCATACAAGTGGTCCACCATGGGGGAGAGGGGGGGTGTGACGGAGAAAGAGAAAGTGTGTGTGAGAGAGAGAGAGAGAGAGAGAGAGAGAGAGAGAGAGAGAGAGAGAGAGAGTAAACACAGAGACAGACAGAGAGAGAACGATAGAGATAGATGGGCAGAAAATACAACAGTGCAGATGAGAGAACTAGACTGAGTGGCACAGATCAGGAGGTTGAAATGTGAGAGAAAAAAAGTCAAACAAAGAACAAAAGAGATAAATAAATAAATAAACAAACAGTGGAATTGATACTGCAAACAAGAGCACAGATGGGGAAGGGCAAGACTGAGAAAAGAGTGGGAAAAGAGAGGGAAAAGAGAGGGGGAGAGAAAGAAATTTTAGTTTACATATGAGCCCTGTCTGTAATTTCCCAGGAATTGGACTCAGTCTTGTTCTGATAGATTGTCACGTCAATCTTTCTGGGATTTCAACTCTACCTTGCAGTCACACAAAACCACTTATCATTTAATCACTGTGCAATTTCAGTACAGACGTGCAGAGAGAGAGAGAGAGAAATAAGAAACAAAAAACAGAAAAAGACAGAGGGAGAAACAAGAAATGGAAAGAGAGAGAGAGAGAGAAAGAGAGACTGATTGACATAGGAGAGAGAGAGAGAGAGAGAGAGAGAGAGAGAGAGAGAGAGAGAGAGAGA
>JAOTRR010000043.1:30574741-30585637 GCA_028570945.1 Gogo arcuatus | reverse complement strand
AGAGAGAGAGAGAGAGAGAGAGAGAGAGAGAGAGAGAGAGAGAGAGAGTAAAAGATTAAAGCGCTCCTCTTTTACAATAAGTATTTATTATATCACTTGGTTGGGTACTTGAATGTCCTGGTGTGCTTTTTTTTTTCCTTCCTCCATTTTGTTATATTGTAGCCTGGGGCCTAGAGGGCACAGAACATTTGTCATGCAGTGTTTTACCCTTAAAAGCCATCTGTGCAGGGGCTAATTCATTTCCTTCTCTCTCTGCAACTACTGCTCAATAAAGGCCAAGCGAATAAGTCATAAGAAATAAAATCTTCATAAAAGCCTTTACCACCAGCACCAGAGCAGCCCAGACTCTGGCACACACAGTATTTCAGCATCACAGGACAGCTGAACTGGTAGGAAGCACAGCCACTACACAGATAGAGAAAGATTGCGGAAGCACTGTACAAGTCACAAGACACTGCTGTCCATCTCAGATCATAGAAGAGCATTCAGTCAAGCATTGCACATCATTAGTGTGCTAATATTCACAAAGCTGTAGTCCACTGTGTGTCTATGTAGGGGAAGCACTCGTAAACCAACACTATATTCATCATGGATATCATGCCTTGTTTCAGAAAGAGCTCTGAGGACAATGAGTTAGCCGAAATCAGGGATCAGATGAAGCCTTGGAAAGCCTTTGGTCTTCACGAATAATCAGTGGCTCATCCTCTGGCTGAAGCTGAGCTTCTGGGAGTGAAATAAAGACGAGTTGCAAGCTCCAGCTCCAGCTCCTGCTCCACCAGGCTAACAGAATTAGCATGATTCACTACCTTCACTAGCATGATTAAATATTATTGATTTTCATTAATATAAGTAGGAATAGTAACATATTATAGTATAAAATGCACCAAGTGAGGCCATAAACAAACAGACTGAGAAATTCAATCATTCCATGAGGCATCAGGCTTTGTAATGTTTATAATGTTTATAACGTAATGCCTTTTTTATTAGTCTATTTTACTTTCTATGTATTTTATGACTTTGTTTGTTTTATTAAATATGTTTTTGCATACATTATTTATTCATTCATTCATCTATTTGCTTCAATTTTTCCAATTGTATATTCTGCTTAATTCAATCATAGGAATGCAAGTCAGAATGTGTATTTAATTAACTAATTTTTATTTTTTTAAAAGCCCTAATAAACATATGTAAGAAATAAAAATACCTGGGATTGTGCTGTTAACGGAAAATAATCAATGACTCAGTGGTGTGATGACGTGGAGTTACTCTTTCCACCCCGAAGATAATTATTTTCCTGTAACAGCATGTCCTGAAGTCTTCATTCCTCGTATACCACAGCAATTTCCAACAGTTTTTTATTTAATTATTAGTAAATGGCATAATGCTTTTTTTTTTTACCACTTATAGTTACATTTAATGTTGTGGAACATTCTAGCAGCTACAACAGTCATTACCTGAACAGCCTCTAATTTCTCTCTCTCTCTCTCTCTCTCTCTCTCTCTCTCTCTCTCTCTCTGGAGTTAAGTTAATAAGACCAAAAAAAGAAAAAAACACAGCTTGTCATGTGACAGAGAAACCGGAAAGCGCAAACTCCTCTATCCTGAAGACTTTTCCGTGTCAGAAAACTTATTGAGCATTACAAAGTGTTGACTCCTTCCATAAAAGTCTCCTTACGGAAAGTTATCCAGATCGATGATTACATTAGACTTTTCTTAAATGTAAAAATAATGACACTAATTTTTTAACTGTTTCTTACTAATCATGGATTATATGGCACATCCAGCACACAAGTCCGAGTGAATGCACTCTTATTATAGAAATAATAACTTATTAGAACAATCACATTTATAGAAACCTGTAATATGAATTACATCCGGCTCTACTGTCAGTGTTGTTATAGACAATACTCAACACCAATCTTCTGACCAATCAGATTTGAGATTTCTACAGTGCTGTGGTATAAAGACCCTAAGAGACTAAGATGTTTTGCTGTTTTAATGTTGCAGATGATTTTAATGTACAGTAAATGGTTTGTGAGCAGGATATTCAGATAGGTTTCAGTTTCATAAGAGTACTCAGTACTCAATATACACAGAGACTCCATTAGACGAGTCATTTCCACCGCAGTGGGATTTTTTTTTTTTTAGAAATCACTGCACAGAGGTCACTTTCGCCTCCGTCTCTCCGCTCTAAACTTTGCAAAGCATGGATGCTTATCAGTTTCTTAAAAAATTAAAAACGTTGCCATCCATCAACAGGACTGAGAGAGGTCTTTCAACCAGAGGCGGTCCAGGCCTAGGTCCAGTTCTCCAGGGAGTGGAGGAAAGTTCAAATGCAGGGAGAGAAAGCGAGGGAAGTGGGGGGGGGGGAGAGAGGGGAGAGAGAGAGAGAGATATGCATCCCCTCTTTACTCTCAAAAGACATGACTGGTTGTTTACTGCACATGAAGTGACTATCGCGCCATGCCAGAATGCTACACTCCTGTTTATCTGCGTAACCTTCTTCGAATGGCTTCCTGAGCGTCCATGTGAACATAAACATGATGTGGGAGAGAGGCTCTGGTAATTGGAGAGTGGAGAGTTCTTAGGCCTCATAAGCGATAGGAACCATGTGATCCGAGTCAGCAGGGGGTCACTGGGAGTTTCTTATGATGAAGCAAAACTATCATCAATTTTTATAATGATCACTATTTGTATTCCATCAAAGCAGCAGGAATGAAGCTATTCTAAATGTTTAACTCAAGGCTGTTTTGACACTGTCCAAGCCACATACTGTATACTGACAATTAGATGCATAATCACAATAAACCTGTCAATATGAGATATTGACATATTAACCTGTCCACAGAATCTTTCCATGTCATACAATAAATGTACATATACATCATATAAAAGATTTCAAGTCAAACAGCAGGTCTTTCGACATTATAGCCTTTAGAGAAAAAGACTAAGGTCACATATGTAATGTGGCATACAATATACAGTCTCCCATACCATCTTTCAGCAGGGAAGACCCTCAGGCAAGATAAAACTTTACAGCTCCAGTCACATCCTCTGATTCTTTGAACAAGGACTGCTCTTAAATCCCAGACAAGACGTAAGACGAGAGTAAAAATAAAACTGCACCAGCAATCACATGACACGTTAAAAGAAAGCGTGTGGATCTGCTGCTTCAGACTAAGGAACCTGCCGTGTGTGTTTTTTGTTTTTTTTTCAGTAGCCACTTTTTATAGTAAAGCACATATATACTGTAGTCCTGCACATGTGTACATGAGAATACTTAATTTGGTCATGCTGAACTTACAAATGGTGTGTTTTGACATTTTGTGAAACAGGAATGGGTGCAATGTGAAACTGATGTATGATTTTATAATACATTTCCATCCTTCTGTTCAGGGAAAAGTATGTGTGTCTTGAGAGAATACAGCGTGTACAGTGCTCGTGTTAGCCGCGTGTGTATATAATAAGGCCTATCTTATTCTGCATGTGACTAATAAACTGTTACAAATCTGTTATATAAGACAGGCTGACCAAACATCATTGAATGATTACTACTTTGGGACGGATATCAAAGGCCTGTTGAAAACAGGAAAATAAACACGGAAAAGCCTATGGGTTTGCACAAATGATCCAAAGAATGCTACAGGCTTGATAAACTTTTCATGAAGACTGTTGATTGTTTCGGTGTCCAATGATAAACAATTCAAAGGTTTAAGGAGAGATTAGCACTCGTGTATACTTCATAGGCTTTGTTTAGCTAACTGTGGTTAACCATCGCAACATCTGGGCCATTGACGGTTTGCGTTTATGTGGCACTCTGACACTTTTGAAATGACATAGCGGGATCTGCTTTACTTTAAAGTTGCACTAAAAATCTTTTTACTTCCATCACCATTGAATACAGTTTTATGTTCGACTCTGAACCATAAAAAACTCTGCCTTATCCTTAAAGCTCATGTTATTTTAAGATTAGAGCTTTATGCTCCGTTCCTGACGCAGAAATAAGTGGAGTCTGGAGCTCATCTTTAGTTGCACATCCTGATCTCTCTCGGGGCTTTTATGATGAGTGGCAAAACAAAAAATATATCTTCCTCCCGCTTGTAACTGGCCAGCAGCCCCTGTATGTGCAGTTGGATCGAATCCTGGAAAAAAGGATTTGGATGTAAATACGGCAAGTGTTTGGACTTAAAGGACACTGGCGCAGTCTGAAAGATAAGTGGCTTTCATAAAACAGAAACATCAAATGGAATTGATTCATTTGTAGAGTGGCGAAAGCAGAAATTTGGAATAATTCATGAATGGTTAAGTTAAATCATTTTAAGCGGAGACAGCCATGAACTCATTTTACTGTTATGTCCATAGAAAGTGCTTGTGTTTTTTTTTTTCTACAAAAAGAGCTGACTTGTAAACAGGTATCACTTGTTCCGATAAAGCTTTTAAACTAATTATCTTGTAACAGTGACCAGATGACAAACTGATGTCATCTTGTTGATTTCTTTGTTGACAATTATTGAGCTTTATGTAAAAAAATTAATGGTTAGCAAAGGTTAGCATCTATCTAATAGAGCATCATTTAGTAACCTAATTTACACTTTCTCTCCATATTATACCTGAAGATAAGATTGAGAAAAAGAGTTTTCAGTGGAAATCTTTACCCACTAATTAAAGCTGCTGAATTAGCCACCACGGCAGGAGACTTATTCAGTGCTACAATAACCAGATGACCGTATCTCTGTAGTCTGTAATAGAGCCAGAACTTTTGAGTCCTTTGTGCAGTAACAATCAACGTGGTCAATCGAAGTGACTGGACTTGTCTTATAATCTTGTAGATGTATCCAAACTCAGCCTTTTGATAAAACCCCTAGAACTGGATGACTGAACAATTTCACAGATACTTTGGGCCACCTGTGCTAAGAATTTGGCTATGATGCCTTACACTATAATCATCACTTCCTTACATAAATTAGAGCTGTAGGTTTTGACTTATTGATGCTTTAACACCAATCATGGTGACACAAAATAATCTAAAAAGGAAAAACAAACAAAGTGACTACCACAAGACACCAGAACAGCTTCAGTGCTCCCTGGCACAGATTCTACAAGCCACTGGAACCATACTGGAGGAACAAAAACAAGATTCTTCCAAAAAGATACTCCCTTTTTTCCTCCATTTTCTCCTCAATTCTGTCCAACAAGTTCCCACCCACTAGCCAGCTCTCTCCTATCACACGACAACTACCAAGCTGGGAGGGTGAAGGCTAACACGTGCTTCTTCTGAGGCATATGAAAATTCCTCTTGGGGGGGGAGGGTGGGGGCTATCTCCCCTCTTCCACATACATGACTTCACAGAAGCCTGCAATTGGCTATTGTTACTCTGACTGACAGGGATGAGAGAGTATGCCCCTCCCACCCAGACAGTATTGCCAATTTTGGTATCATGACTCCCGGCCACAGATAGCTGTATTATTATTGCCGGGTTTCAAACTCGCAATCTTGATGATGATGGTGGTGGTGGACACATGGCTACAGAAACTCCCATAGGTGGCCAATTGGGTTGAGATGTTGTGAGTGTGATGACCGTAGCATAGCATCATTTTCATCCCCATCACCATTTCATCATTCTATGGGCCTTCTCTGGTTTATCCTGGAAGAGACCCCTCACAAAGCATAAAAGTAGAAGAACTTTGTTTTGAGTTGTTCTGATGCTTCCACCTTAAGGGAACAGGTGGAACCAAACCATGGTAGCAAAATATATAAACACCCCACCCCTCCTCCCACAGCACGACAGAGCTAGTGTTGTAATTTGTCACCTGCTTGGATATACCTACAAAGTAAGCAGTAAGAAACTGCTGAAACCCGATTTGGATCAGAATCTGGGTCCTGGTGGAAGAGAGCTTAACGCTTACTGTCAGCGCTTTCTAAATATTCAGTTTTCACACAGTGGGGATCAAAAGAGCTCTTCCATCTCCAGTTTTGTAAAACACAACTTGTGCTCGTAATTCCCACAGCTGACAGTTATCTTGTATTCTGACACGTTCGAGTTCAGGCATCCTCTGGCTTCATCTCCCGCCTCTGTGTGATGCTTTTAGAGCCTTACTCAGAGCTTGCGGTTCAAAGGCCTGAGAAAGAATGTCTAACATGCTTGGAGGAAAAAAAAAAGGCTTTTCTAGGGTGTTGCTTAACTCCGCTGATGCATGTGTTCCTGTTAACAACATTGTAGCCACAGAGCTCTTGACGCCCCCGATTCAGCTTCATATCCTGAGAAATTATGATTAAGGAAACCGATTAGGGATTATTTTTATGTTACCATATCTTTAGGGGAGACATCTGCGTAAATACGCAGCCGATTTTTAGCACCACAGCCTAAGTTATGACAGTGACTGTAATTCACAGAGGCCAGATTTGTGTTCTCGGAAATGCGTGGGACTAGGGCATAAATTATTTCCTTTTGTTCAACTCAATAAATTTAAAGAACCCCTTTTCTCTGGAACCTTTCTCTGGAATCAGAGTAATTTGGCCTCTTTTTTTTTGCAATGGAAACCAATACCATCTCTAGCTAAAGAGTGATTCCAAGAGGCCCTTTGTGTGTACTATTGATGCCGGGCCAAAATGTTTCCTCCAGCTTAATTTATCAGTTGTTCAGATTATGCCTGCCAAATTAGCACTAAGCCTAGTGTCATTTGTTAACGTGGTTTTGAAATGCCTCTGTGAGAAAGATTTCGGCTGCTGCTGAAGAACAGGAACATTGTTTCTCATCCTCGATGGGGGTGTTTCAGGTCTTTGCAGAGAACTAGGAGTGATGCGCTGTGGCTTTGCACTCCCTGGAGCGATGCCATGATTCCCATTACCGAATTTTCCAGGGTGCTAACTAGAGCCAGAGTTCGCGCCTTGCTTCTGACAGTTTTAGCCAATTAAGAAGGACGAATCAATGGCAAAGTGTAATTTGTTTCCTCTCTGCTTTGCAGGTGATGCCAGTGGAGGCTATGTGAAATTTATAGGAGAAACACTAAAACTGCCATGTGGGCTTAAACAAATGAAGGACATTTATCATGATCAACCTAAAGTGGGGATCATGGGCATGGAGTCGCAGTGCCTCCAAACCGAAGCCGCTGGCCAAATATAGCAAAGCTAGCTATTCCTCTAAGACATCAAATGGAAAGGACATCTTAGTTCACATTAAATATTGCCCTGAAAAATGACCTGGCAGTGGCTCAGCCGTAAGAAGTGTTAACGTTGGCACTTCCAGTGTGTACACTTGCGGTAAATTGTTTTAGTGTTTATTTGACGGGATATGCACCAGGGATTGATGGATGAGAAATCAGACATCTTCTCTCATCTCCTATCTTTCCTTTTTCAGTCATATTGACTGGGAATGCAACTGAGCAGAGGAAGGCTCATCATTGAAAATTTCTGCAAGTGCCAAGTGCAGCTAACTGTACGGTTCAATAAGAGCTGTCTACTGTCCTACCCGGCCTACTGAGTGCCCTCAGCTTCTGGATGTCATCATTCTGACATGCTTTCACTTCATTCATGGTCACCTAAGTGAACTTTTTCTAACAAGCGAAAACAAATGACATCCCTATCCCAAGCTTAGATGCATGATTCTACATTTCTAAGAGCATCTACACTACACTTTTTTTTTTTAATGGCCATATTGTGACACGACTATAAACAAAATCAGTCACACATGAATCATGTGCAGTAACAATGAGAAATCCCTTTCTTTAAATAAAGTAAGCCATGGCAAGGTTTCTAGGAGGACATGACAGGATGACTAAAAACAGCACCATACATACTTGGCCTAATTTCGAGCACCACATAGCGCTGACCTAATCTGACCTAATGCTATAATCAGCTCCCCGTGCTACTGCTCCGAAACTCACGGCTGCCATCTTAGCAAGGTAACAGGCCTTGTTTGTTTTAAAAAGAAATGACCACAGGAATGTGAAGGCAAATGCAACTTTTTATAGGTTCGTTCTTGATGGTGTGTCCATGTTGTTCAGTTTTTCACCTTTCGTAGTAAGTAGAGGAGCACGCTCAAATACAACTGAACTATTGTTTCCGAGATCGAACGCGTTTCCTTCAAAATGCCGTTGTTGTGGCAGTGCATGTTTTCCATCCATTTAGCACTTATCATCCATTCATCAAGGGCCACTGGAGCACACACACTTCAGCACACACTATTAAATACAGCTTCTCTTTCACTGCGTCCCTTCAATCACACTTAACAAATAAACAAGTGTGCGACACTAAATGGTGAAACGCACTGCCGACTCGTTTTGACCTAAGAAGCTTCAACTTTAAGCACTTTTTAGCTAGATGCTCCATTCTCACCAGAGAAGAGTTCAAATTTATGACTTGTTATGCTTTTCTTAAATCTCCCTAACACCATTACATAACATGCCGAAGGAAATGTACACACTAATGGGTAGAATGGTGTAAATCCATCAGTGGACTGTAAATTAGAGCCAGGCACTTTTGTGTGTGCGGATTACATCGCTGGGGGTATAATGGCTGGCTGAAAAGTGCCGGCGTGATGGACGGTGGTTTTGGCGCTACAATAAATCGTCCCTTGGCCACAAATTGCAGGCCAGTGACTCCCAAACAGACTGGTCCAAGATGTCACCAAATGCCTGAAGTCTGAATCGTATTTATATCTTTGGAACTCATGCACAATCTCTTTTTTTTCTCCAGTGAATAAATATGGGCTTGTGTGTGTTTAGACACATTACTATCTGAAGGAACTATTGTGTTGAGCTAAAAGATGACAGAGCAGAGGTTAGATATCTTTTTCAACACAAGAAGGCCTCAGAGAGTACCATACCTACTGACTGGACGTTTAGTCCCATTTCCAGCTGGATAGTACAATACATTAATCTGATGAAGAGCATTTTCTCTGTGAAACTGCAGGCCTACAAACTGTATCGCTGCGAACTCAAATGATGGAAAAAAAAGAAAAACTTCTGAGAACCACAATTCATGGCCTGGCCTGCTAACGTTACTGCAAAACTGGAAGAAGTTGCTGTGATGTGGAATTAGACACATTAGAAACACATGTCTATCAATGAGCTGTGAAAGAACGAAATAACATGCTAATGATTCCCTGAGAGAGAGAGAGAGAGAGAGAGAGAGAGAGAGAGAGAGAGAGAGGGGTGGGTACGATGGAGAAAAAGAGGGAGAGCGAAGAATGTTCTGGGAGGATATAACAATTCATCGGTCATAGCAAGAGCCAGAAAAGTGAGGTCTCACGCATCTAAACAGAACGCAATCGCTTATTAGCCATGACCCTTCATAACGCAGACTCTGTAATAATTTCACCAGCTTACTGACTATTCAAAAAGAAGGTACTAGTCTGCAGGGGCAGGCATCGGGATGAATTCGGACATTGTTCTGATCCAGACAGCAATCACGCTTCATCAGAGGCCACTGACTTCACTCCATCCTCCAGCAGCCAGTGCATTGGGATTTGGGTTAGCAGCCAGTGGAAAGCAGTGGTGAGCTCCAGATTTCTCTAACCATATTAACAGTCTGTGCTCTGAGGATGGAGTTAATTAGGAGGAGGTCACTCTATTGCTCGATGCTCCTCATCCATCATCAGCTCCATGGAGGAGAACTGATGGCTTGGCTTTCGTTCCATCTACCGGATGGTTTAATTCAACATTACAACACTTCAGCTCAACAAATGACCATCGATATCTACACATCTATATTTTTAATATTTAAACCAGATGATGTACAGTCTAAACACGCATTGTTTTGAAGTTTACAAGCACATGTAATCCACAAGCATGTACCCCAGTTGATCCAAGAGCATGGATTCCCAGACTTTTTCCCAAGCAGCTTTCAGTGGTAGGGGTTCTTTCAGGAATTTTGGCTCAGAAAGTGGGACAGGTCAGAGCAGGAGCTGAGTAATCTGCAGGAGTGTGATTGATTGAGGGAGAGATATAAGGAACTCTATGCTGTCGACAGAGTACACTAATATTATGGTAAATTGTACAGGGAGGTACCGTGGTGAGCAACCAAGCACATTGGCTGAACTATGAGTCGACTTTCCCCTTTTCACTCCCTGCTGAACGTCACTCCCTGCAAATGTGGAGGAGAACCGGTATATCGTGGAAGTCATCACTGATCCACGTTACTGACCTGGACGTAGCAGGTTCTTGTGCAGTGCACATCACAAGCATGCATGAGAGCTCATAGTTCTTTATTACAGGCCAGATTCCTCGCGTTCCTTTGGAGTTTAACACACTCCATAAACCAGTTAGTAGTACAGTATTATGAGTTATACGACTAGTCAAAGGTTTGGACACGCCTGCTCATAGACAGTCTTCATTTTCTACTGGTTTAAAACAATAACAAAGGCATTAACAACAAAAATACCACATATCGAATTATTTATTGATCAAGACAAGTGTTAAAACAAAACTACTCTGTATTTTAAATACTTAAACAGTATTCCTGTTTCTCAACCAGCTCCATGAGGAGATTCACCCAGAAGGCTTTTCTTAAACTTATGTTCTATTTTGTGTAAAAATGACTTATTTAAAGCACATTTAGACAAGGATATTAACTCATGATTCATTTATTATTATTAGTAGTAGTAGTTGTAGTAGTAGTAGTAGGATGTGAATCAACACTATTTGTCCTAGAAACAACTTCAACCATAAGCCTTTATCCAGATGTCTTTCATAGAAGAAAATAAATATATAATGTACAAACTTTTGACTAGTAGTGTATAAGAATCAGTTTTCCAGGAGATGACCCTCAGGTGGATCATAAAAATTATCCAGGCTTGCAATAAAGACCGAATAAAGACCATGAGATCGGTTGGCATTTCTGCAGAGTGAGTGAGTGAGTGAGTGAGTGAGTGTGTGTGTGTGTGTGTGTGTGTGTGTG